>JAGFNQ010003851.1:255280-396518 GCA_024364735.1 Boesenbergia rotunda | reverse complement strand
TGGATCTGATTCAAACAAAATCCAACGAGTAGCTGTGAAGATAAGGATTATAATTGTTTCAAATCAAGATTGATTTGGAGTTATTTAACCAAGTTATAGTTGAACCATCTCTAAGGTTTAAACGACTTAAATAGGTTTAAACAACTTCGATTAATTTAAAATGAATTAGGTTATTTTTAAATTAAAAAACTTCTCCTTGTTCTTCATATGCACGCAACAACCCCCCCCCCCCCCTTGCCATACGTCACTGTCATGCCTTCGTCATCCTTCTCTTTTATTTTTCGCTTCCTCTTCTTTCCCTTTTACTTCTTCTCATTCTCTTCTCTAACTGTAGTAAACTTGTAACTTTTTTCTCTCATCTTCTAGAGAAGAACTCTCTTTTCTTCTTTTATTTTTCTCTTCCCTAGTAAGCAAGAAATTTAGCATCAGTTGCTTCCCTCTTCCAACAATAATAGTGGTCCTCGCATCTTCTTCCTCTTCTCATGATTTCTAGATTTTTGTTAGCAGAACAAGAATAGTCCTATTTTGATTTATTTTTCTCTCTTTTGTGTCATTGCTAAGCTCACAAAAGCTAGTCGAGATTGCTAATAAAGAAAATAAGGCTGCATTTGATTTGAATCATTTTTCTTTTTATTTTCTAGAAAATTATATTTTCTCATTTCTTGAAAAAATAATTTTTAGATATTCTTTAATTTTTTAGAAAATGATATATCTTTTTCTAGAAAATAGAGGTAAAAAATATAAACCAAATACTATTTTTTTAGAAAATCATATTTTCTTAGAAAATAAAATAGAAAACAGAGGTGTCAAACAATCCTAAAGTATCATGTTTTGCTTCTTCCTCTCTATCTTCTCTTCTCTATTTTCTTCAAAAGCCAATGGTCTTCCTTTTATTATTTTTGTAGTGAGCAACCCTTTAAAGTAAATTTTTTCCTCCTTTGTCCAACCACCACAACAACAAGAGAGAGAATTGTTCCTTTCTTTTTTCATGTTTTATTATTTAAAGGAGGATTGTAAAGTATAAACTTTATTTTATCAGGTTGTTCCTTGAACTTCATTTTTTCTAAGGATATCAAATTTTTGAATAGGCGATAGTCCATTAGCCAGTTTCATCCAAAAGTAGTTGATAGACCTAGAGAATTCAAAATGATTTCAGACAAAAGACCTATGTAATCATCTAATACTCTTGAATATATCCATGACCTTAAATAACAATGTAATACACTATATTGAGAGTAATGATTTTTTTCAACTCAATTCAAGTATGAAAAATGATATCAAAAGCTCATTATTAGAACTACGACGATCATACTCACTTGTTAAGATAATAATATTAACAAGTCATTTGATATAATATCATCAATAATTTATTACTAACATATATTATGATAATAATATTTTCAAATTCAAGTATAAGATCATTTTATAATATACCAAATATCAATTTACAACATACAAACTATAATATTCCAACAACAACAATAACCTAATGAAAAATAACTACCATACTATAAAAGAATATTAAATTACAACTATCATACCATAAAATTACAATAACAATTCTATTGAGTTTTACAATAATTATACACTAAAAGAGCACAATAATTTAGATAAAGCAACAATTAACAATATACAACAAAATAATTATGTAGACAACAACAATAAAAAAAATATTGTGAATGTTTCTCTTCCAGTTCCATAGTAAACTAGTTAAGCTTGAGATTATATTGGCTAGGAAGAGCAAAGTTCTCCATATCATCCAATAAAAAATCAAATTTTTCGGTCTTTTCAAATATCCTAGATGATTTCCTATATAGTAAGATAACTTAAGTGATCCTCCTTGGTATGCCTCTTGACTTAGATCCTTTCATTATCGATTGTCTTTTGCAAAAAAAAAAAAGATAAATATTTTATAAATAATACTTAAAGAGATTCCTATTAATTTAGAAGAAAAAGTAATAGAGCAGGTTTAATGTTATTATAATTATAAGAAAAATAATCTCTTAGGCTACGTTTGGTAAAGGGTAATAAACCTTATAATATAATCAGGATTATATTACAAGATTGATTACTTTGTTTGGTACAGTTTTAAAACTGTAATGTAATGTAATCTGCATTACAAAAGCTAGTAAAAGTGTTGTAATCTGGATTACAAAGCCAACAACATGTAATCTGGATTACATTACAGGCTCAATTACATTACAAACTGGATTACATTACCCCTAACTAAATGCAGCCTTAGTATTATCCTTCAAATCAAGTACAAGATTATAATGTTTCATAACATAATTTATTCCATAATCATGTATTTTCTGTTGGTGTCGAAAGTACCAGATCCAACCTAGTTTTGATAATGACAAAAGTTCAAAGTTAAGTTCATTTTGTGGTCTAATGTATTTACCAAGTATGCAGGAAAGTCCTAGTTCACCTAGGCACGAAGTCTTGACCTGCAGGGTTGAGCACAAAGACCTGGCCGAGGATTGGGCATGCGCACCGAAGACCTAACCGAGAGTTGGGCAAGAAGTCCTAGTCGTGGACTAGGCACCAAAGTCCTTATCCGGAAGATCAGGTAGGAGTCTTAGCCGAGCAAGGATTGCAGATAGAAGGAGAGGCAGGTCGAGGTACGGATGTCTCGAGATCCGGCAGTCTCGGAGGCCGAGCAAAAGTCCAACTGGAGGAGCCGGTTGGCAAAAGGTAACTTCTCCTGAGAGGAGTAGGAGATGACACGTTCCCCGGAAGAGGGAACAGTAGGCATCGATTCAATCTAGAATATCATTTTGAAATCCAAAGTCAGAACCAAGACAACTCCAGCTGTTATTTATTTTCATATTATATTATTCATAGACTAACCTTCGCTGTAGGAGTGAAAGGAGTCAGCTCTGCCATCCCAGGCGCCTGAGAGGGTTTAGGCGCTCGAGAACCCAAGCGCCTGACAGGTGTCAGGCGCCCCAGAAGAGGTTTTCTAGTGGATGGAGAAGCTGAGCTGGCAGGTCAGCTTCTCAGGCACCCGTGAGCCATCAGGCGCCTCAAGACTCCCAGGCGCCCAAGAACAAGGATAAAGTTTGGCTAAGTCTGTGAATAAGCACGCGCCAGGATCGGTGACGTGTTAGGCACCCCAAGCCTATCAGGCGCTCAAGAGCAAACTATAAAACGGGGCTTCACTCCTTTGCTTCACAACAATAATTCTCCAACTCAAGCACTCAAACACGCTCAATCCTACTTCCTTGCTCGAGCTTCTCGCACCGACAATGCTCAAGATCGACGACACACTGCTCAAGATTCTTCATCATTTCCTTTGTGTCATCGGTATATTTTTGTTTATTTAATTCTATATTCGAAGATTTTAACTTGTAACATTTTCTTGGAATATAGAATTTCCCAACAAAAATGGTCAAGGACCGTAGGCCTTGGAGTAGGAGTCATTAAAAACTCCGAACCAAGTAAAAAAAACATTTTAGCATTGTTTTATTTTCCGATGCACATTCTCTTCATCTCCGAAATTTTTAGTAATCGATATTCACCCCCCCCCCTCTCTATCGATCATAACGATCTCACAAGTGGTATCAGAGCGGCATTGCTCAATCTTGGTGAAACCACCAACTGAGCAAGTTTTTCGGAGTTAATCGTTCGTTATTTTTGTTCGTAAGATTTTTGTTTTTCGAGATTGGTGCAACACCACTCGAAATTTTTTATTTGTCATTTCTTTATTATATCCCACACTACTAATCCAAGACTAAGTCTTGGAACAAGTTTCTTGTTGTTATAAAATTTCAGGTTATTTAAATGGCCATGCAAGAAGGCTACAACACCGCACAATCACCTATGTTCTCGGGAGAGGACTTCTCCTATTGGAAGAGCAAAATAGAGGTCCATCTGAAAACTCAGGTGAATATGTGGATTATAATCCAGTCTAGATTGGAGATCCCTAAGAACTCACAAGGTAAAGTTCAGGGATATTCAGAGTGGGTGCACCACTCAAGAAAAATGTCGAAGCGGACGCTAAAGCTACAAAGACCCTCGAGTGTGGCTTAACAAAAGAAGAGCTCAACAGCGTCGACCCCTTTAGCAACGCGAAGGAACTATGGAATAAACTGATCGATGTTGGACCTTAGATGGCTAGAGAGGGGGGGTGTGAATAGCCAGACACAAAAACTTCTCGCTTCTTTGAAGTCTTTTTGCGATTAGGTTAACAGCGGAAGAAAACAAACAGAAAGAACAAACAAAGAACAAACCAGCGCTAACTCAAGGATGTACAAGGTTCAGGGATAACTTGCCCCTACTCCTTGGCGTACCCGTAAGGTGGGCGATCTCTTGATCGTCGGTAGATCAAGCCCCGGAACTCCGGATAATCGGAACTCCTTTTCGGTGGAGAAACCTCTCCACAACCAGTCTCAAGAATGATATCAGAATAAGCTCAGAAGACTCGAGAGGAAGCTCACACACAAGAGATACAGTAGGAAGCTACAAGGAAGAAACAATGCACACAACAATCACACAGCCAAACCCCACAAAACCTTTGCTCGTTTTCTGTATCTTGTTCTCTTTGTGTCTGCATCGCCAACCTCTCCCTCTTAAACTTCCTTCTGCTCATCGCCCGACTTCGTCAGCACCCACTGAGCCACAGCCTAACTCACTGACCTTCACAGAGCGCTCAGTCCACTGAAGACCTCTTCAGCAGAACCTCGGTCAGTCGCCAGCCGTGCCAGAAGCCGTTGAAACCTGCGAAGGGAAAACGGACAAACCTGACCGAAGCGAAAGTCGCCAATTGACCCTCCTTCTTGGTTCGTGTCATCCCTGTATTATCTGCACACTCATTTGAGGCTTAGCACAGTAAATCAAAAAGAAATCAGCAGGGTAACAGAGAAATCAGAAGCGATTAGAGTGAAATCAGAAGTCTGACAACGAATTCAAATAAAAGTTATCAGACACTGATCGGTCACCAGACCGATCAGTGAAGATCCTGATCGGTCTAGTGAAACTGTGATCGGTCACACTAACCGATCAGGGATTGAGGATCTGAACCTGTGATCGGTCACACTGACCGATCAGGGATCGAGGATCGGTCACCAGAACGAAGCTTCACTCACCAGGACTTGGTCAACCTAGCTTCACTCACTAGGACCCGGTTTCACTCACCGGGGTTTCCGTCACCTATCTTCACTCACTAAACCCGGCTTCACTCACCAGAATTTCCTTCACCTAGCTTCACTCGCTAGGACCCGACATTACTCACCGGGGTTTCCGTCACCTAGCGTCACTAGCTAGGACCCGGCTTCACTCACCGAGATTTTCTTCATCTAGCTTCACTCGCTAGGACCCGGCTTTACTCACCGGGATTTTCGTCACCCGACTTCACCCACCAGGACCCGGCTTCACTTACCTGGGTTTTTGTCACCCGGCTTCACTCACCGAGACCCGGCTTCACTCACCGGAATTCGTGCCCAGTCCCCGACCAAGACTTAAGCCGAACCTATCTTACTCACCTAAACTTAAATCGATGTCAACACCAAAACAACAATCATGTCAGACTGCATCAACAATCTCCCCTTTTTTATTGTTTGACAACCCGATTCTAAGTTTAGGTATTAGCAATCAATTGACTTCAAATTTCACTATTGCAAGGCAATCAAAGTCCTCCCCCTACAATAATTAAGTTTGTAATAAACCCTAAACTTGATCAACCATTCTCTCTCCCTTTGTCAAACACCGAAAAGGGTATGGTTATTAAGTTTTAACATAACTCCCCCTTAAACACTCTCCCAAACCCAAAATAACCAAAGGTAAGTGTTGAATTGCAAATGAAAACATATACGAAATTATATCATGGTAAAACACGTATATACTTCATATGAAGTAAGGAATCAAAAGACAATGTGAATTAATGATCATAAGTCAGAGCTCATCAGTCTGTCAATCGATCAGAGAGAGCCCTGATCGGTCTGTGGACCGCTCAGAGAGAGCTCTGATCTGTCACATTGACCGTTCAGGATGAGGCCTGATCGGTCTGTGGACTGATCAGATTTCAGATGAATTCTGAAACTCTGATATCAGACTGCATTAACAATTTTAGAAAAATTTCTTAAATATGATTTGAATCCCAAAACGGCTTTGTCTAAGCCATAAAGTCTCAATTCTCAAGTATCTGTATTGAGAATAGAGTAAATGGGAAAAAAAATTTCATGTATCTGTCTAGAATTTATTCCTCATCAAGGATCAAGAGTCCTTATGGATTTCAAATGTTCAAAACAGTTTTGTATTAAATTAGTATTAGGTTTGTATCAGTAAGTTCAGATTCGTATATGTATGTTCCAAGTGTGTTCCAAACATGTTTGCTCCAACCAATTTTGATAACCCATAGATCTAAGTTTGTCTTAATCATAGATCTAATTCATCAAGATTGGATTAAATTTGATAATTCATAATCCCAAGTTTGTATCAAGTCCAGAATCCTAATTCTCCATTCTATTGATAATTCATAGATTGGATCGGAGAATTCATCGTCCCAAATTTATATCAAGTTCATTTTTCTTAACTATAGACCTAATTAGATTGGAGTAATCTTGATAAATCATAGTCCCAAATGTATACAAATACAAATGAGAAAATTTTCCAATGACACCAATAAATAGAGTAAATGGGAAAAAATTTTCATGTATCTATATTGTGTATGAAGTTTATGATTTCCATTTACTTAACTCCAATCATCTAAATTTGAGATGAAAAAGAACCATTCCTCATAGGTAGTAAATGGTTATCCATTAAGTGGAGGAAATGGTAAGCACATCCTTAACTAGGAATGACCATGTGTTTGGAGCACCAATTATCAACCACCCATGTTGATAGATGCTCCCCCGCAACTAATGCCTATACAATTCGAAATATAGATGTTTTAGGTACCCAAACATTGGGACTTAATGCATCTACAATGAAAGATTTTGGCACCCATGCCTTAGTCATTTTCTTTCTAACTTTTTGAACCCTAGAAGTATTTGATGATCTAAAATGAGTTCTTGACATCAATGACATGAAGCTTGGTTTTTTAGGTTGGTAACCTAAACCAACCTTGTTGTAAACTGCTTTTTGAGAATTTAGGATCATGTCCAAGGTTTTAGAGCTAGTTGAAAACTTCTCAAGATCATCTTGTAGTAATTCCGAGCCATCCAGACCAACTCTGGATGTTTGATTCCGTCGTCGTCAAATTCTGAGTCAGAGTCAAACTTGGATATCGATTGCAGCTTCTTTTTCTTTTGCTTCTGAGGGACTTATACCTTTCTTAACCTATGTAGCGTTAGTTTGTTCGTGCAGCTCTAATTCAGAAAACAATTCATCAAGCTTAATGTCAGATAGGTTCCTTGAAACCTTGTACGCATCTACCATAGATGCCCACAAAGAGTTTCTTGGAAACGAGTTTAGAGTGTACCTTATTAGGTCATAGTTTTTTACCTTGTGACCTATTGTGTGCAGTCCATTCTGTTGGTGCAAGATGCATCAGTGATATCCTCCTCTAGTGTTTCAATGTTTAACAATACGCTTAAGTTAGTGATACACTAAACAAGGGAAGGGTGAGTCAAGAAATCAGTACCAAAGTGAAGAAAAGTCCTAGTTAACCTAGGCAATAAGTCCTGGTTCGAAGAATTGGGCACTAAGTCCTGATCATGGATTGGGCAATAAGTCTTGGCCAAGGGCTGAGCACCGAAGACCTAACCGAGGGTTGGGCAATAAGTCCTGGTCGTGGACTGGGCATGAAGTCCTGATTCGAGGAATTGGGCAATAAGTCCTGACCGAGGGCTAGGCATCGAAGTCCTGGTAAGTGAAGCTGAGTACTAAGTCTTGGTGAGTGAAGCTGGGCAAAAGTCCTGGTGAGTGAAACTGAGCAAAAGTCCAACCGGATGGGCTGGGTGGCAACCTTCTCCAAAGAGGAGTAGGCGAAAGACGCATTCCCCGGGAAGGGAACATAGGCATCGGTTCGACCTAGGGTTTCACGAAAATCCGAAGTCAAAACCAATTCGTTAAGGCTAAGAATATATATATGTGCTTGTCTTGTGTTTGTATATCTTGCATGTACCTAGAATTGGAGGCAAAGCAGGCAAATAAACACACTAAACAGCTGGAAAGTTGCTCCTGGACACCTGAATGGATACAGGCGCCCCCAAGAAGCCAGGCACCCTGAATGCCAGGAGCCTGAATGAATCAGGCGCCCAACAAGCTCCTGGGCACCCAAGACTGGGTCCTTGGCAGCTTCGCGAAGTTCGCGATTTGGATGGAATTTTGACCGCTACTGAGGCGTCCCATGGCAACACAGGTGCCCAACAAAAGGCTATATAAAGGGGTTCGACCCCTCAACTCAAAACATTAACTACAACATCATTCTAAGCATTCCGAGTGACGACAAAGTGCTAGAGACGAAGCTCTGCGACCAAGGAGGCTCCAGGAGGAAGTGTGCGACACTTCGGAGTTCCAGATTGGCCGAGTCTTCAAATTTTCTGTTTTGGTTTCCTTTTACTTTTAATGCACTTAATTTCCATATCATTTTTTATTGTAAAACTTGAACTGTAAGACGGGTTTCTCCACCTCCGGAAAGGAGACCATTAGTGGACGGGCGCTTCCCGTGCTTAGGCCTTGGACGTACTGACCCTGGGGGGTTGGGAACCAAGTAAAACCCGCTTGTCATCTGTGTCATTTTATTTTTCGTTATTTCTATTTTCTGCTACAAACTAACTATCTGAATAGAATGAACCTTGAAAGTTTACGAAGAAAATTTTAACAAGTCGATATTCACCCCCGCCCCTCTATGGACGGCACCAGTCCCACACATTCATTAACTCTTGGATCCTCGCGTGGAGTTGTGTAGTCATCTCGCCATCTTGCATTTTGATAGTGTACAACTTGTTGAGAAGAAGATCACACTTGCTGATCCTTGTATCCAACATCCCTTAGTGCAAGCTTGATCAGTGTATTTCATAGTTCCTTCGCGTTGCTATAGGGGCCGACGCGGTTGAGCTCTTCTTTTGTTAAGCCACACTGGAGTGTCTGTGCAGCTTTAGTGTCCGCTTCGATCTTTTTCTTGAGTGGTGCATCCCACTCTGAATATCCCTGAACTTCACCTTGTGAGTTCTTAGGGATTTCCGGTCCATACTGGATTATAATCCACGTATCCACCTGAGTTTTCAGGTGGACCTCCATTCTTCTCTTCCAGTAGGAGAAGTCCTCTCCCGAGAATAGAGGTTGTCATGTAGTACTGTAGCCTTCTTGCATAGCCATTTAAATAACCTGAAATTTTATAATAATAAAAAACTTATTCCAAGACTTAATCTTGGATTAGTAGTGCGAGATATAATAAAGAAATGGAAACAAAAAATTTCAAGTGGTGTTGCATCAATCTCGAAAAATGAAAATCTTACGAACAAAAATAACAAACGATTAACTCCGAAAAACTTACTCAATTGGTGGTTTCACCAAGATTGAAAACCCCTGCTCTGATACCACTTGTGAGATCGTAGTGATCGATAGATGGGGGAGGGGGGTGAATATCGATTACTAAAAATTTCGGAGATGAAGAGAATGCGCAACTGAAAATAAAACAATGCTAACAAGTTTCTTTTTACTTGGTATGGAGTCATTGACGGCTTCTACTTCAAGGCCCACGGTCCTTGACCGTTTTCATTGGGCAATTCTATATTCCGAGAAACTATTACAAGTTAAAATCTTCAAATACAGAATTAAATAAACAAAAATATACCAACGACACAGAGGAAATGATGAAGAATCTTGAGTCGCGTGTCGTTGATCTTGAGCGTTGTCAGCGCGGGAAACTCGAGCACGGAAGAAGGATTGAGCATGTTTGAGTGCTTGAGTTGGAGAATTGTTGTTGTGAAGCAAAGGGGTGAAACCCCCTTTTATAGTCTGCTCTTGGGCGCCTGATAGGCCTGGGGTGCCTAACACGTCACCGATCCTGGTGCGTGTTTATCCACAGACTTGACCAAACTTTATCCTTGTTCTTGGGCGCCTGGGAGTCCTGAGGCGCCTGATGGCTCACGGGTACCTGAGAAGCTGACCTGCCAGCTCAGCTTCTCCATCCGCTGGAAAACCTCTTCTGGGTCGCCTGACACCTGTCAGGCGCCTGGGTTCTCGGGCGCCTGAACCCTCTCAGGTGCCTGGGATGGCAGAGCCGACTCCTTTCACTCTTGCAACCAGGGTTAGACCATGAATAATATAATGTGAATAAATAACAAACGGAGCTGTCTTGGTTCTGACTTTGAATTTCAAAATAAAATTCTAGGTCGAACCGACGCCTACTGTTCCATCTTTCGGGGAATGCGTCCTCATCTACTCCTCTCAGGAGAAGTTACCTTTTGCTAACCGGTTCCTCTGGTTGGACTTTTGCTCGGCCTCCGAGACTGCCGAATCTCGAGATGTCCGTACCTCGACCCGTCTCTACTTCTGTCTGCAATCCTCCCTCGGCTAAGACTCCTGCCCGATCTTCCGAATCAGGACTTCGGTGCCCAGTTCATGACCTGAACTTCTTTCCCAACCCTTAGTCAGGTCTTCGGTGCCTAGCCCTTGGTTAAGTCTTCGTGTTCAACCCTGCAAGTCAAGACTTCGTACCTAGGTGAAATAGGACTTTTCTGCACACTTGGTAAATACATTAAACCACAAAATGAACTTAACTTTGAACCTTTCCATTATCAAAATCAGGATCGATCTGGTACTTTCGGCACCAACAACATGGTAGCCTGTGGCAGGCTTGCTTCATGCGACAATCGCAAACTCTAAGACAGAGCTCGACACATGGGAGAGCAAGTGATCGGGTCATCTCGAAAGCGAACTTTTTGATGGAGACGAAGGAGGAGATTAAGTGTTTTTAGGGAAAACATAAAGTGGTTCAAAATTTTTTCAGATAAATAGTAAAAAAGAAAAGAGGTGGTATAGGAAAGAGAATGGGAAAGGAAACATAAATTGGTCAATACAAAAATGGATCTGTGTTTTAGATAATACGCAAAACCAAGTACGTAATTTCCGAAATCGCCAAACTCTTATAATTTTTTATTTTAAACATATTATAAATCATTTAAAATTATAAAATTTATAAATTACTCTATTTTTATATACAATAGTATTTCACTCATGCCATACACGGATTATATTTCATATAAAATATGATAAAAAAAATAACGATTAACGACATTAAAAATTAGATAATAATTTTTGACAAATTGATTTTAGTATCATTACGGTTAACGACATTCAAAATAAAAGTATGTCTAGAAAATTCACTTTCTATTTTAAGATTACTTTTAATACACTTTTCATTTAAAATTGTTGATTTCGTCAGTTGCTTCATTCTTTTGATTTGCTCCAGCAATGATACACTTGCTTTGAATGCTTGAATCCAAATATTTTGTTTTCTTGACATATATATAGATGAAGAAACTGAGAGCACATTAATTATGTATTGGAATATTATAACTAAATAAAATATATATATAAATATCTCAGTTTTGGTCTATATTTAAATCATTATGTCTTTTAAATGCTTTTATAATTTTAAGAAGATAATATCAAAAATTTATCATATTTTAAGTGACTATGATTTAAAAAATAATTTAAATGGATATGATAAATAAATATATATATTGGAATATATACGGAATGGTTAGTCAAAAACTAAATGAAGGTTTCAAATTTATTCTCATTGATTTGATTTTTCATTTCACATAATTTATGTTTATTTATTTGATTATAATTGAAATTGTAAAAGCTTTTAAAATTATTTTAAAATTGTGATATAATATATGTAGTAATTGTGAGAAAATCAGAGTTAATTAACATTTTAAAATGAAAAAATAATGATTTATCTATAGGTAGATTTCGAGATTTTTTTATTAGACTTTCTATTTATAGAGATGTTATTTAGATGGAAGGTTTATAGTTATTATTTTTAGAAAACTTTTTTATATTTATAAAGTTATTAATACATTGTATTGAAATTTTAAAAATGATTTTACACTTTTAAAAAGATAATATCAAAGTTTATCATGTTTTAAGTGTCTATAATTAAAAATAATAATTTAATTAATTTGATATGATAAATAAATATATGTATATAGTAATCATTAATTATGTATTAGAATTTAAAACTAAATAAAATATATATAAACACTAATGAATATCAAATTTTACCATTTCGACAGCACATTAATTATATATTGAAATATTAAAAATAAATAAAAAATATATCAATTTCTATCTATATTTAAATTATTATGTCTTTAAATTCTTTTACAATTTCAAGAAGATAACATTAAAAGTTTATTATGTTTTAAGTGACTATAATTTTAAAAATAATTTAATTTGATATGATAAATGTATGTATTGGATATATGTGGAATGGTTGATCAAAAACTAAATGAATATTTCAAATTTATTCTCGTTGATTTGATTTTTCATTTTACATAATTTAAGTTAATTGATTTGATTGTAATTGAAATTGTAAAAGTATTTAAAATTCTGATATAATGTATGTAGTAATTGAGAGCAATTCAAAGTTAATTAACCTTTTAAAATAAAGATTTAATCTTTCAAAATGAAGAAATAATAATTTATCTATATATAGAATTCGAGGTATTTTTATTGATTAGAATTTCTATTTACAGCGATGTTATTTTGGCAGAAAGTTTGATAATTATTTTTTTTAGAAAACATTTTTATTTTTATAAAAATATTAATACATTGTATCAAAATTTTAAAAATAATTGTAAATGATTTTACAATTTCAAGAAGATAATATCAAAGTTTATCATATTTTAAGTGGTTCAAATTTAAAAGATAATTTAATTTTATATGATAAATAAATATATGTATGTAATAATATAGAGAAATTCAAAGTTAATTAGTATTTAAAATGAAGAAATAATGATTTATTGTAGGTAGAATTCAAGATATTTTCATTGATTAGGCTTTCTATTTATGGAAATCTTATTTAGGCTGGAAGTTTGGTAGTTAATATTTTTAGAAAACTTTTCTATTTATATATATATATATATATATATATATATATATATATTAATAGATTGTATGGGAATTTTAAAAATAATTTAAATACTTTTACAATTTTAAAAAGATAATATCAAAAGTTTATGATATTTTAAGTGATTATGATTTAAAAAATAATTTAATTTAATAACAAAAACTAAATATATATGTTTAGTAATTGATTGAAATTCAAAGTTAATTGACTTTTAAAATAATGACTTGACCCTTTAAAATGAAGAAATAATAATTTTTCTATAAGTAAAAGAAAACTTTTTTTTGTTTATATATATATATATATATATATATATTGATAAAAAAATATAAAAATAAAACCAAACTATTCATAAATTATTAGCATTTCTTCAAAAATATTAACTAATTAAATTTATTATGTATATATATATATATATATATATTCTATTGAATAAATATAAATAAATTGTATTGAACCAAACAAATATTACATTTCAATTTTTTTGCATTGGTGTTTGATACCTAAAAATACGAAATACCATGGCCATAGTGTAATCTAACTTCGAGGTCGTGCGTATATATCGAAGTCAGGCAGTCGCCATTGCCATAGTGTAATCTAACTCCTAGAGTTTTTAAGATTATTGTGTATCATTAAATTTGACATACATGAAGGTGAAAAAAAAAACTAGAGGAACTAAGCTTGATCCCCGAGCACATTGCATGCTGCCAAAGGATGGGACCCTGCGATGGAGCCACATGGCCCACATCCTATCCATTTGAGGCTCCATGCACCGAATCCAACCACTCAGCCTCCCTGTTTCTCTAAGCTCTCCCAATCCAGCCATGGTGTTCCTCAAGCAATTCAATTGCTCCACCCATTTGCCTCTTCTGCTCAAGTCTCCAGCACCAGTAAAGCAGCGCGCCATCTGCCATCAAGGTACAGCAACTCCTTAATTGTTTTCCCCTCTTCTTATGATCTGTGTTTGAATCACCAGTACTGCGTCTTCAATTTCCTGCAGCAAGGTCGTCGAACAGGGGAAGATTGGTGGCTAAGTGCTGCAGCCAAGAGGAGCAGAAGAGGAAGAGGAAAGGCTTTCTGAGCCTGGAGGAAGCTGGGTTGGTTGAGATTTCAGGGCTCAGCACTCATGAGCGCTTTCTCTGCAGATTAACTGTGGGTCCATCATGCATGTCTCAATCTATGTCGGCCACACAACTAATCCTTTTTAATAATAATACAATTGTTTTTCTCAGATATCATCGCTGAATCTCTTGAGAGTGATCTCAGAGCAGGAAGGAATGGCTATTGAGGAGCTAAATGCAGGTAGAGTCTGTGACTGGTTCCTGAAAGACAAGCTCAAGAGGGAGCAAGATTTGGGGTCTGCAGTGCTCCAATGGGATGATTCTGAGTTCCAATTTTAACTTATTATTCATTCCGAATTGAAAGGTGGCAATCAACCTATAGATTCTAAGTCTATTGCCATAGAACATCTACGGACGAAGTTGATCATAAAAGTTCTTATAATTCATATACAAAATTGTATATCAAATCTTGTGTGTGAGACGTAATTTGTCTTCATCAGACACAGAGTACTAAGAACTGTCATATGTATGCGTCAAAGATTATAATTGATGCCAATCAGAAAAAGAAGAAACAGATGTGACCGAAGTTGATTATGAGGAGGCTTTTGATAGTGTTAGTTGGAAGGCTTTTGAATATGTTCTAATGCTTAGAATCTTCGGTGCACAAGGAGGGATCATTTTGAACAATTTTTCAGGCTTTTGGTTTCATTATGGCAGAAGCCAAAGGGAAGGTAATCTTCTTTCTCCTTATTTAGTTATTCCACTTACAAATGTATTGCATAAATCCCTTCACCAAACATATAACCTTGGATTTATTGTAGGGGTGACACAAGGAAAATGTCATATATTACAACATTCTAATAACACACTTTATTTTTTTTCAAGCTAACTTGATTATATATTACACTTTTGAATCATAATGGTGATATTTTTGGTATTCATCAGTCTCATTATAAATATGGAGGAATCCTCGCTTTGGAGGCAAGAAGCTACACCCTATTTGAAAACCTTTTAAGTAAGGAATTGGAATCATCCGGAATTGAATTTCAATTCTCATGTTTGGAATGAATTGAAAAACAGAATTGAATTCAATTCAATTGTTATACTTTTACGATTTTATCCTGCGAGGATGGAGCCGGAGCAACTTTGATTTGTTTTGTGAGGGGGCGATTTGGTAATTTAATTTGTTCAAGTGAATTCTTTTCACAAATCAGAGGTTGTTTAGGTGTGATTTGTTTTGAGAGGTTTGAAAGGAATTGGAATTCAATCCCTTATCAATTCCTTCCTGAAAATTGCTACCAAAGGATGGAATTGAATTTCAATTCCCAAAAGAATTCCAATTCCTTCCTTTTCAAACAGGGTGAAGGAGCTAGTTATCTAATAGGGATCTTTTGTTGGTCAGTTTAAGATCTTTGGATATCATAGACGCACTGGTAAGCCAAATTGATCATATTAGGATCATCTCATTGCTAGAGCGGCATGAAGTTTAGACTTGTAGCGAAGAAGTTTTATATCCTATGGATGAAGAGTCACTTGGTTAAATAGTGTTCTCACATCCATGGTTATTTACTTGTGATTAATCTACATCTTACTAGCTTGATCTCAACAACAAATATATCAAATGCGACTAAGTTTTTTCTAAACCACCAATTTTCACTCACAAGTCAAATATTTGACATCTTGAAGTTTGGTATACGCCCAACAAGGATGAAGTGAGGTTTGGCATGCTTAGTTTAAATGGCTACAACATGGCCTTACTTAGCAAAAAAATGGTGGAACTATTTGTATAATTGAAATAGCATATTCTACACCCAGGGATGGGAGGTGACTGCAGGATTAAGTCTCCATTTAGTGGGCTAATACGTGAATTAACACATAATAATTCTCATTAAGATTAAACCCAATTAAGTCATCACCTTTTGCTCTGATGAAGGTGGTTTAAGATCTTGGATGTGGATTACATGTGTCTAAGTGTACAAGAGCTTAAGAGCACAAGAAGTCTATAACACCCAATAATTTTCATGAATTATTAGGAATTTTTCTGAATTTTATAGCATTTTTTCGGATTAAAATAAAAAGAAAAAAATATAAGGGGTCGGGCGGGGTTTGATCCCGTGACCACAAGGCAAAGCAAGGCCTTAAGGGCGTCCGGGTAACCAACTGGGCAAGGGTATCAAACACAAAAAAAGATGGAGAGAAATAATGTTATAGGGTAGTTAGGTCTTTTCATTAAGAGATATATTAACCCCGCTTAAGTCACGTAAGGGGGATTAGGGCTTGTTGGCGGCTGCGTGCGAGAAGAGGGCGAGGGAGGGGCTGCGAAAACAGAGGAAGCCAAGGAGTTCTTCTTCTTCTTCTTCTCTTTCCCCTTGAGTAGTGTAACGACCCGAAAAATTCTCTTAATATTTTCTTAAAATATTAAGCATGTTTAAATAATTTTCCAAGGGACCTAGAAATATTAAGGAGAACTTTGGCCTAGAAAATCCATGTTTTCTCATTTAAATTGAGAAAACTAAGTACCAATGAGCTTTAAATGGGCTCCAAAAATGGATATTAATTAGGTAAAATTAATATAAATTAGGTAAAATTAATACAAATATAAAAGAATTTTATTTAGGAATATTGGCATAATTATGGGTGATTTTAGGGGGATTTTCGGAATTTAGGAAATAGAAATAATAAAATAAATGAAATAAAAATAAAGGTGCATGAGCTAAGGATTGAACCTTGACCTCTTGTACAACCATATAAGCCTTAACCAACTCACCTAGCAAGGGATTTCTATGAGGAAATAAAGTGGATATAAGTTAAGATTAAGAAGAAGATGAAGAGTCATGGAGAGACTCTTCATTTGCCTCCTTAATGGGCTATTAAAGGGGGGTTTTGGGAGTTACCTCTTCTTCCCATTTCTTGCATTTTCGAAACTCCTCCTCCCCTCATCCTAGCCGAACACCCAAGGAAGGATTTCCCCTTGGAAAAACTCCACAAGAGGTCTTATCCCCAAGATCTAAGGTTTTTTCCAAGGATACAAGGACAAGGAGGCAAGGGTCCAAAGATCATACCATTTTCTTCTCTTCCAAGGATCGAAAAATCAAGAAACCCAAGGTAAGACTCCATCACCTGTGGTATAATAGTTTCCTCTGATTTTTATGATTTTTAGTATGATATAGTGGTTGGTTTTCGAATTGGATGTTGAAAGGAAAGAAAACCAAGAACCCTAGGATTGAGGGTTTCGGCCACCATGATTTTAAAGTCTATAATCATGCCAAAAATCTTTATAATGTTATTTAATGTTCCCTTATGATGTTTAGAGGGTAAGTATAATTTCTGGGAATTTTTGGAGTACCCTAGGACACCCTAGGGTTTCGGCCAACATGAAAGAAACAAATCAACACCCTAGAGACCCTATAGGTTTCGGCCACCATGGTTTAGGGTACAAAAATGATGCTAAAAATCTTGATAATGTTGTATAATGTTCTCTTATGAGGTTTAGGAATTAAATATAATTTTTGAGAATTTTTGGGGCACCCTAGGATACCCTAGGGTTTCGGCCAACAACAAGACCTCATGGGTGGAGTTGGGTCTAAAACCCCAAGCATGTGTTTGATGTATTAACATGATATAAGAGAGATGGAGGGTGATTATGTGAATGTTTCACATAGCTTTGAGACCCTATAGGTTTCGGCCAAGTACCCTAATAGGGTGGGAAGTTAGGACTTATTTCAAGTAAGGGCCCCAATGGCCCTATGGTAAGGTATGGTTGATGTTTAAGCAATTGATTTGGGGTTTTAATGGAATTTTTCCATACCCCCATGGCCTTGAAGTTTCGGTCAAGAGCAAGTTTAGGGTTAAAGGATTAGGGTTGGCCTTAAGTATGGGATTAAATGTCCCCTATGGCCTAGTATGTATGTATGGGATGTTAGTTGGGAGGTTATGTGAAGTTTCATGGACCTAGGGTTCCTTGGGGACTTTCGGCCAAGGACATAACCTAGGGCTAGGGTTGGGTTAAATCTCCAAAGATGCTTAGTAAGATGGAAGAAGTTCTATGTTAACTAAACCCTTAGTTTGTATGTCATGAATTATATGTTAAGTCATAGATGTTTAGACATGTGCCATGATTTGCGAATAATATGTAAGTATGCCATGTCTTATGAATGATATGCCATGTTTTATGAATAAGATGTAAGTATGCCATATCTTATGAATGAGGTTAAAGTACATGCCTTTAGGGCATAACGATGATGTTAAGTATGATGAATGAATGATGATGAATGACAAGTATGATAAATGAATGATGATGAATGACAAGTATGATGAATGAATGATGATGAATGGAAAGCATGTGAAAGCATTATATTTTATTTTATGGGCTTGTATCGGACCTAAGTGAGGTCCACGGTTCTGGACTACCGATGATGCTGTCCACGGTTTGGGACTACCGATGATGCTGTCCTTACGGTTCGGGACTACCGATGAAGCTGTCCTTACCCTGGTAGGTCGAGATTAGCTACCTCGTATTTACTTAGGGATGCGCGCATATGATGAATGAATGTGGTACAAGCCAGGGCCCAATGAATGTTATGATATTTTAAAAACATGTTTTTAAAGATTAAGCATCTATATATATATATATATATGCAATTGCCACATGCATCCATCCATGATATGCATTATATTTATGATAAGAATATTATGCAAAGTAAGTTTATGCAAGGTAGGTTTATGCAAATGATTTTGTTTATGTTTCGTGTTAATATATGATGTCATGATTTGATTGTGTTCATGCTAGTCTAGAATGCCATGATTTACTTATGTTCATGCTAGTTTAGGATGCCATGATTTATCTATGTACATGCTAGTTTAGGATGCCATAATTTAACTAGTTTTATGTTAAGTTAGAATGCCATGATTTACTTATGTTCATGCTAGTTTAGGATGCCATGATTTATTTATGTACATGCTAGTTTAGGATGCCATGATTTAACTAGATTTATGTTAAGTTAGAATGCCATGATTTATTTATGTTCATGCTAGTTTAGGATGCCATGATTTAATTATATTTATGCTAAGTTAGAATGCCATGATTTTAATTATGTCCATAATAATTCATGATGCCATGATTTAATTATGTTAAGCTGAGTTAGGACGCCATGATTTTATTTAGGTTCATGTCATGCTAAGAATGTTTATGAGATTATGTGTATTATGTCTATGTTTACGCCAAGCACTATGTCATGCTATGAATGTTTACGATGTTTATGTCTATGCCAAGTATCGTGTCATGCCATGAATGTTCTTATGGATATGTTTATGCCATGCTATGAATGTGATGAAGTTATGCTTATGTCATGACGAAGGTGTGCTAAATGATGAAAAGGCTTATGTTCTAAGTAAAGCACTAAGTATGCTAATGTCTTATATGCTCATGATTGAATGATGAATGGTTTTAGTGAGTAGGAAAGAGTCTTACTAAGCCTGTGTGCTTACAGTCTTATTTTCTTATACCGCAGATCATGCAAAGGGACAGTAAGGAAGTAGCAGGAGGGCATCAAAGAATGTGTGTGATAGTGACTTGGCCAAGGAGCGATATGGTTGCTCATTTTATGATAGAACTTTACCTTTATTATTATGTGCTTGAGTATGACTCTATGACATGATGCTAAGTATGACATGATGCTACGAATGACATGATGCTAAGTATGATATGATGCTAAGTATAAAGTTACTATGCTAAGTTCCTATGTTATGATGCTAGAAATGGTAGTAAGTGCATGTAGGAGTAAGTTAAAGGTTTCCGCTGCATTATGATGTCTACATGCCCTAGGTATGTTAACGTAACGTCGCTTTAAAATAAAAAGCGGACGTTACAGGTTGGTATCAGAGCAGTAACCATCTCACTACACACACATCAAGCCCTCTTCCTGCCGCTTCCAAGTAAGTACCTCTGTACATATCTTATAGTAGGAAGATGTTTTATGATTTTAAGGTATGCCAGTATGAATGATATTTATGATGAAAAGTACGTTACGATATGTAACGATGAATGATACTTTATCTTATTTTAGGAATTAAATATTTAGAATAATATAGGCGTAGAAAAGAAACTATAATTTATGATATTATGTATAATCTATAATATAGTCACATGTAGAAAATTATCTGATAGCCTACCCACAGGAGATTTTAACACTCTCACCTATGTTAGCGTATAGCATTAGTTCCATGATATTAATACTGATATAATTAATGGTATAGGTCATATGGTATAACTTAGGTAGGGACGCATAGGGTAGGGTTCTAATTATGGTTAATTTTGGGGTCGAGGTCATCACCGGCCGATTTTGCACCATGACGATATCACCCATGCTGTTTGGGGATATATTGGAAAAACAGAATGGTGATCTGGGTCTCCAGAAAATAAAACAGGAGATTCTAGAAGGAAAGGGTGAGGGTTTTTATATCGCCAAAGGGGGGGGTATTATACCTTAGGATCGACTATGTATTCCTAATGATTCGGAGCTTCGAAGGAAAATACTAACGGAAGCTCACGGAACCCCTTATTCAATGCATCCAGGAGCCACCAAGATGTATCAAGATTTGAAAGAGAAGTTCTGGTGGTCCGGAATGAAGAGAGATGTGGCCCAGCATGTCAGTACTTGCATGACTTGCCAACAAGTGAAAGCAGAACACCAGCGACCCGGAGGAGTTCTGCAGCCACTTCCAATTCCGGAATGGAAATGGGAAGACATTTCAATGGATTTCATTTCAGGACTACCCCGGACTACAAATGGATATGATGCGATATGGGTCATTGTGGACAGGTTGACTAAGTCTGCTCACTTCTTAGCTATCAAGATGACTTATTCGATTGAGCAATTGACTCAATTATATGTCAAGGAAGTAATTAGGCTTCATGGAGTTCCCAAGACCATCATCTCAGATAGGGATGGTCGCTTTACTTCGCATTTTTGGGAATGCGTTCAGAAGTCTCTCGGCACTAAATTGCGATTTAGCACCGCCTTTCACCCTCAGACGGACGGGCAAACGGAACGGGTGAATCAGATATTGGAAGATATGTTGAGAGCTTGTGCCCTGGATTTCAAGGGAAGTTGGTGTCGATATCTATGCTTGGCGGAATTCGCTTACAATAATAGCTACCAAACTACTATCGGAATGGCACCTTATGAAGCCTTGTATGGGAGGAGATGTAGGTCTCCGATTTGCTGGTACGAGGGTGGTGAAAAGAAGGAAATGGGGCTCACAACGGAGGTTATCGATAGCGCCACCCGGGCTATACAGACTATTCGACAACGGATAGAGACTGCTCAGAGCCGGCAGAAGAGTTATGCCGATGTCCGGCGTAGACCACTGGAATTTAATGCTGGAGATTGGGTATTTCTCAAAGTGGCCCCTATGAAGGGAGTAACCAGATTTGGGAAGAAAGGAAAATTAAGTCCGCGTTATGTGGGGTCGTACCTGATTCTGAAAAGAGTCGGTAAGGTGGCATATGAGCTGGAGCTGCCTCCAGAGATGTCAGCTATCCATAACGTATTCCATGTGTCCTTGCTGAAAAAGTGTATCCCAAACATGGACCAAGTGATCGAGCCACAGACGGTGCAAGTGCAAGAGGACCTAAGCTATGAGAGCAGACCCATCCAGATTTTGGACAGGGAAATCAAGAAGCTGAGGAGTAAGGAAGTGCCCTTAGTCAAGGTCCTATGGCAAAATCAACGGTTCGAAGAAGCTACCTGGGAGCGCGAGGACGAGATGAGGCGCAAGTACCCGGAGTTATTCTAAGTTCGAGGACGAACTTTCACGAGGTATGGGGGATTGTAACGACCCGGAAAATTCTCTTAATATTTTCTTAAAATATTAAGCATGTTTAAATAATTTTCCAAGGGACCTAGAAATATTAAGGAGAACTTTGGCCTAGAAAATCCATGTTTTCTCATTTTAATTGAGAAAACTAAGTACCAATGAGCTTTAAATGGGCTCCAAAAATGGATATTAATTAGGTAAAATTAATATAAATTAGGTAAAATTAATACAAATATAAAAGAATTTTATTTAGGAATATTGGCATAATTATGGGTGATTTTAGGGGGATTTTCGGAATTTAGGAAATAGAAATAATAAAATAAATGAAATAAAAATAAAGGTGCATGAGCCAAGGATTGAACCTTAGACCTCTTGTACAACCATGTAAGCCTTAACCAACTCACCTAGCAAGGGATTTCTATGAGGAAATGAAGTGGATATAAGTTAAGATTAAGAAGAAGATGAAGAGTCATGGAGAGATTCTTCATTTGCCTCCTTAATGGGCTATTAAAGGGGGGTTTTGGGAGTTACCTCTTCTTCCCATTTCTTGCATTTTCGAAACTCCTCCTCCCCTCATCCTAGCCGAACACCCAAGGAAGGATTTCCCCTTGGAAAAACTCCACAAGAGGTCTTATCCCCAAGATCTAAGGTTTTTTCCAAGGATACAAGGACAAGGAGGCAAGGGTCCAAAGATCTTACCATTTTCTTCTCTTCCAAGGTTCGAAAAATCAAGAAACCCAAGGTAAGACTCCCTCACCTGTGGTATAATAGTTCCCTCTGATTTTTATGATTTTTAGTATGATATAGTGGTTGGTTTTCGAATTGGATGTTGAAAGGAAAGAAAACCAAGAACCCTAGGATTGAGGGTTTCGGCCACCATGATTTTAAAGTCTATAATCATGCCAAAAATCTTTATAATGTTATTTAATATTCCCTTATGATGTTTAGAGGGTAAGTATAATTTCTGAGAATTTTTGGAGTACCCTAGGACACCCTAGGGTTTCGGCCAACATGAAAGAAACAAATCAACACCCTAGAGACCCTATGGGTTTCGGCCACCATGGTTTAGGGTTTAAAAATGATGCTAAAAATCTTGATAATGTTGTATAATGTTCTCTTATGAGGTTTAGGAATTAAATATAATTTTTGGGAATTTTTGGGGCACCCTAGGATACCCTAGGGTTTCGGCTAACAACAAGACCTCATGGGTGGAGTTGGGTCTAAAACCCCAAGCATGTGTTTGATGTATTAACATGATATAAGAGAGATGGAGGGTGATTATGTGAATGTTTCACATAGCTTTGAGACCCTATAGGTTTCGGCCAAGTACCCTAATAGGGTGGGAAGTTAGGACTTATTTCAAGTAAGGGCCCCAATGGCCCTATGGTAAGGTATGGTTGATGTTTAAGCAATTGATTTGGGGTTTTAATGGAATTTTCCATACCCCCATGGCCTTGAAGTTTCGGTCAAGAGCAAGTTTAGGGTTAAAGGATTAGGGTTGGCCTTAAGTATGGGATTAAAAGTCCCCTATGGCCTAGTATGTATGTATGGGATGTTAGTTGGGAGGTTATGTGAAGTTTCATGGACCTAGGGTTCCTTGGGGACTTTCGGCCAAGGACATAACCTAGGGCTAGGGTTGGGTTAAATCTCCAAAGATGCTTAGCAAGATGGAAGAAGTTCTATGTTAACTAAACCCTTAGTTTGTATGTCATGAATTATATGTTAAGTCATAGATGTTTAGACATGTGCCATGATTTGCGAATAATATGTAAGTATGCCATGTCTTATGAATGATATGCCATGTTTATGAATGATATGCCATGTTTATGAAGGATATGTCATGTTTTATGAATAAGATGTAAGTATGTCATGTCTTATGAATGAGGTTAAAGTACATGCCTTTAGGGCATAACGATGATGTTAAGTATGATGAATGAATGATGATGAATGACAAGTATGATGAATGACAAGTATGATGAATGAATGATGATGAATGGAAAGCATGTGAAAGCATTATATTTTATTTTATGGGCTTGTACCGGACCTAAGTGAGGTCCACGGTTCTGGACTACCGATGATGCTGTCCACGGTTTGGGACTACCGATGATGCTGTCCTTACGGTTCGGGACTACCGATGAAGCTGTCCTTACCCTAGTAGGTCGAGATTAGCTACCTCATATTTACTTAGGGATGCGCGCATATGATGAATGAATGTGGTACAAGCCAGGGCCCAATGAATGTTATGATATTTTAAAAGCATGTTTTTAAAGATTAAGCATCTATATATATATATATATATATATATATATATATATATATATATATATATATATATATATATATATATATATATATATATATATATATATATATATATATATATATGCAATTGCCACATGCATCCATCCATGATATGCATTATATTTATGATAAGAATATTATGCTAAGTAAGTTTATGCAAGGTAGGTTTATGTAAATGATTTTGTTTATGTTTCGTGTTAATATATGATGTCATGATTTGATTGTGTTCATGCTAGTCTAGAATGCCATGATTTACTTATGTTCATGCTAGTTTAGGATGCCATGATTTATCTATGTACATGCTAGTTTAGGATGTCATGATTTAACTAGTTTTATGTTAAGTTAGAATGCCATGATTTACTTATGTTCATGCTAGTTTAGGATGCCATGATTTATTTATGTACATGCTAGTTTAGGATGCCATGATTTAACTAGATTTATGTTAAGTTAGAATGTCATGATTTATTTATGTTCATGCTAGTTTAGGATGCCATGATTTAATTATATTTATGCTAAGTTAGAATGCCATGATTTTAATTATGTCCATAATAATTCATGATGCCATGATTTAATTATGTTAAGCTGAGTTAGGACGCCATGATTTTATTTAGGTTCATGTCATGCTAAGAATGTTTATGAGATTATGTGTATTATGTCTATGTTTACGCCAAGCACTATGTCATGCTATGAATGTTTACGATGTTTATGTCTATGCCAAGTATCGTGTCATGCCATGAATGTTCTTATGGATATGTTTATGCCATGCTATGAATGTGATGAAGTTATGCTTATGTCATGACGAAGGTGTGCTAAATGATGAAAAGGCTTATGTTCTAAGTAAAGCACTAAGTATGCTAATGTCTTATATGCTCATGATTGAATGATGAATGGTTTTAGTGAGTAGGAAAGAGTCTTACTAAGCCTGTGTGCTTACAGTCTTGTTTTCTTATACCGCAGATCATGCAAAGGGACAGTAAGGAAGCAGCAGGAGGGCACCAAAGAATGTGTGTGATAGTGACTTGGCCAAGGAGCGATATGGTTGCTCGTTTTATGATAGAACTTTACCTTTATTATTATGTGCTTGAGTATGACTCTATGACATGATGCTAAGTATGACATGATGCTACGAATGACATGATGCTAAGTATGATATGATGCTAAGTATAAAGTTACTATGCTAAGTTCCTATGTTATGATGCTAGAAATGGTAGTAAGTGCATGTAGGAGTAAGTTAAAGGTTTCCGCTGCATTATAATGTCTACATGCCCTAGGTATGTTAACGTAACGCCGCTTTAAAAAAAAAAAAGCGGACGTTACAAGTAGAGAGAATCTAGGGTTTCTCCCTAGGGCCAAAGAGTGGAGATTTCTCACAAGGAAGAAGAGAGGAGTTCTACGCTAGGTTTATACCTCGATTTAGTGAGTTTTCTTCAAGATAAGGGTAAGTAGATCACTCACCTGCAATAGGAGTAGTTTTCGTATGTAAGATCTTGTTGTAGAACCATGTTTTATGATGCATGCGTTAAGATTATGGTTATCGTGTGTTTTAAGTTCTTAAAGATGCATGTTTTTCTCATGATAGAAATTTAATTGGTTTAGATTTGGTGTATGTAAGCTAAGCATGATAAGATTTAATTTGTGAAAAGTTCCAAAAGTGAGGTTGGGATTAAGGGCACGCAAGGTGCTCGATGAAAGTCCCAAATAAGAAAGGTAAAGGGTTTTAAGTGCAAAATTTATGCAAAAGTAAGATAGTTGATAAGTATAAGTACTGTAAGTAAGAAAGTATTTTATTTTCAGAAAGTGACCTATACCGGGCAAATGGAAGGCCCACCGAAAGTTAGAAAGAAGCTCTAATAGGGTGTGGTGGCTAGCTACCCCACAACCTATTAGAGAAGCGTGCAATTGGTACATTGATACCATGGTACAATGTCAAGGCCTAAAGAAAGTTGAATATTATTTTCAAGTATATAAGTGTTTACAAGTGTTTTAGCTTTGAGTACATGTCTTTATTTCAATAAGTTCACATTAATACTTTGCAAGCATGATAAAGGGTAAGAGTAAAGAGGTTAGTGTTTTAATGTATGAGCATGTTAAGTTTGCAAATGTTTTATGCAAGTAATGTTTTCAACATGATTGAGCATGATAAGTATATGTAAGTTTTCCCATGTGCATGTATTTTGGAAGTAAGCATTCTTTGAAAAGAGCATGTTTATTATCGATAGCATGGATTTGTGAGTTAGGATTTACTTACTAAGCATTGTGCTTATTAGTTGCATTTCCTTCTATTGCAGATAAAGGTAAGGAAAAAGCATAAGCTGGGGAGGCGAACAGGACTTGCGTTGATGTTAGTGGCGGTGGAACCGTGGGAGAGATCCTTAGTATAAGCTTACGAGACAATTTCTGAAATTTAGAAACTTGGAGTTTGATATCTTGATTGGTAAAATGTGAACATGGTGTGTAAACTACGCATAGAGGTTAAGTTTGGTACAAACTCTAGAGTGTTTTGCTTACGTTTTGATAGTTTTGTTAAATTCCGTAAGGATTCTAATTTCAAGTTATTGGATTCGTTTTGAGTTGTTAGGATGTTTATAAAATTAGTATAGAGTATAGAAATGAAGTTATTTCTTTGTATACATTGAAGGTATGTGAATTGTGGACTTTTGAAACTAATTTTCGGGTCTGAAAATGCAGGTTTCAGGCGTGCCAGTCGATTGGTACTGAACCAGTCGACTGCCCTATCGAACAGGAACTTCTGTTTAATGCACCAGTCGACTGCCAAAAGGCCAGTCGACTGGTGCCGCGCCCAGAAACTTTCGGTGGCTGACACCAGTCGACTGGCTATCTAGCAGTCGACTGGTACTATTGAAAAGAAAGCGTTGTAGGGCAGATGGTTAGTGCTTCAGTCTTACAACTAAGAGGTCTAGGGGTTAAATCCTTGCAAAGCAAATAAAATGAAAGTTTTTTTTAAAGAAAAAAAAACAGAGCAAGTTAAGGGAAGTCAAATAGTTGTAACCTAAGGTTAAGAATAAGATAAAGTCAAGGTTAAGTAAAAGTGACGTCCGCTTTAAGTAAGGGAGAGAAGTTAAGGTGGGTCGTCACAAAGTCAAACGAAAGACGCAACAGACAAGAAGGATGGTAGGGGGAAGGGAGTCAACGGGCTCGATGCATTCAAGGGATGTAGAGGCTGTAGAAGAGTACTCCGGTGGACGAGAATGGCATGCGCGATGTCCAAGATACGAGAAATCGGGGAGAAAGCTCGTTCGAGGAGAAGGCTGAAGTCGGATTCAGGTGAGCTCAAATCTCAATGGCTAAAAAGCACCAAAGCGGACGAAAGGCGACAAAGTCAACGCGAGAGTTGCCAAAAGGTCAACTAAGGCACCTTAGTTGCCTCTGAAGGTGCCTCAGTTGCCTCAGATGAGTTCTATGTTAAAATAGAACTGAGGTACCTCAGGTCGAAACTAAGGCACCTCAAATCAAACTTTATCGTTGAGTGACTATTGCTTGCGTGGATAAAATTCTATCCATCTGAGGTGCCTCAGATCACAACTGAGGTGCCTCCAAGCCACGTTAGCACAATGGTAATATCTATTTTCGGGCTATAAATAGCCCTATAGAGTTAGAATTAAGTAACTGTTAGGACCGGTAGGCAAGCTAGAGGGGGGGGGGTGATTAACTCCGATCTTTGCTCGGTGAAGATTTGTCGCAGTGGAAACTTGAGCAAGCGCTAGCACCTTTGTTTTACTTGGTATCCACCTCCTTAAGGTGACTAATCCAAGGATCCACTCTTCCTCACTTTCTCATACACTATGAAAGATCTACTTTATTGAGGCGGAGAAGTCTCGTACAAGCTTACAAGAAAAAATACAATCAAGAATAAGCAAATACAAAAGAAATCTTACAAAATTTACACAAATGAGCACTCTTTGCTTTTCTTGCTTTCTTCTAGCTTGGAATATCCTCTAGAATCTTGGAAATATAGTGGCACTATGTTCCACAACTTCTCTTAATATGATGATGGAAGGAGAGGAAGAGATGTGAAGAACTCCACTTCAAACCTGTGTGAAAACCCTATATACCCGCGACCTAGAGTTTCCCTAATCGATTACTCAATCGATTATCACGTTAGATCTAGTCGTTCAATGACTAGTTTTTGAAGCTTAATCGATTAGCCAATCGATCAAGAAGATCTTAGTCGATTGCTGAATCGATTCAGCACCTTTTTGTGCTCTCGCACAATACAGCCATAATCGATTGACCAATCAATTACAGTCCTCCTTAATCAATTGCCCAATCGATTAAGAGGATGCTAAATCGATTACATAATCAATTCAGCTTATTTCTATTCTCGCGACACAACTCTCCCAATCGATCACCCAATCGATTTACTTCCTCCTTAATCGATCACCCAATTGATTAAGAAGACTTCTGTTTGTGAGAAACCAGCGCTAATTGATTGGTCCAACCCTAACTTATGTGCACAAGTCTAGGCTTTCCTTGCCTAACCCGGTCAATCGTGATCTGTTAGGATTTCCTTACCAAGTGTCTGATTAAACCTTTGACTGACTTGAACTTTTCCTTGCCTAGTTCCCAACTAAGGTTTTTCTCATGCCAACGTGCGATCGAGGTGATCTCCCCGATCCACCTGGACTTCACCTGTCAAGTCTCCAGTCAACCTTGACCCACATGACTTACACAATGTTCAAACATCATTGTCAAACATCGAAACTCAAGCTCACTCGAGCCTAGCCAAACTTGGTCAACCCTGACCTAGCGAAGATTATACCAACAATCTTCCCCTTTTTGATGTTTGACAATATGTTTAAGTTAGGTTAATCCATATTAGCCTTACAATTTCTCCTCCTTTGACACACATTAAAACTCTCCCCAAGAGTTAATATGGTCAAAGGCATCCAATGAAAGTCCAATACCTTTCATTTGTAACACATGCTCAACCTTGAGCATTCAACACGATGAGGATTCCCAATCTTCATCTTCTCATTAAAAAGAAAAATATCAAAACACATGATTTTAAGGAACACCTCCCCGTCAAAACATGCTCGAAACTTCTATCTTGCACCAACAATGATTTTTGAGTTCCTAAACCTTTAGGAAAACTCAAAGTGAAGTTATGAAGTTTTAAAATTCAAAACTTAAATCAAAACCTCTTCTTAACCTTATATTTATCACCAAAATCATCTCCCCTTTTAATTTCATCATGAAATTCACCCAAATATACTTATAAAAATGTTTTAAAGGGTTAGGAATTGTTAGGTTACTCAAAATTTAGTTAGCGGGTTGAAATCAGAAAAATTCAGCCATGTCAATCGATTAGGGTTGGGTCCTAATCGATTACACAAGGCTTTAATCGATCAACTGATCGATTACGGCACCCTTAAATCGATCACCGGATCAATTATGCGGGCTTCTGTGCTCACAGTTACTCTACACCCATCAATTGCCCACTCGATTGGTGAGTGTCTAATTTCCAAAGTCAATTTCAGATCCAATTTCAGAAACTCCTAAATAATTCTATAAAATTTTAAAATTATGAACTTTTGTATAGACATTATTAATGGCATATACTATCATGAAAAAATAATTTTCTATGAGAATATAATTTTTTTTAAAGATTGAAAAAAATTAGAAACCATTGAAACACGTCAATGTTTCACTCCATTTTGTATCCATTTTACCCATCATAAATTCTATCAAAAGATAGTATTCACCAATATTTTTCAAAATAGTTTTAACATGGTTTTCAAATACAATTTCCAACCATGTTCTTTAGGTTAAATTCATATAACTTGTACATTAGTTTTTCTAATGATTGGAGTTCACTTAAATTCATATTTGGATAAAATAAAAAACTCAACTAGAATCATTTTATCAATACCTTGAGTTTTATTTATCAATCTAACATCGCACTTGTATTTAATGTGTCTCAAAATACATACAAGTCAACTCATGGTCTTGTAAGATGTATTAATTGTTAAATACGACAAAAAAAAATAAAAACAAAAATAAAATAAAATAAATAAATAAATAAATTTTCGGAAAATATATTAGAAGAGTTAGGGTTATCGAGAGTGTAAATAATTTAACCCTAAAAATTCATTGAGGTAGATTGTAATGAAAGAGAGGGTTAAATGGTTAAAACATTAACCCTAAGGGTTTAATGTGAAATTGAGGAATGTGAGGGGCCTTTTTGCAAAAAGATTCCCCTCCCCTTATTAAAGCTTTCTCTCCTCGAGCCCTAGACAGCAGCCACCGACTCGATTCCATCCTCATCTCTGCTTCGCGAAACCTAGCCGCAAGCGCTGATCGACTCGACATCCCGTGAGCCCTAGCTGCAGCCGTTTGCTTCTTCGCGTGCCGCAACCACCCTTGGGCGATCACCTCCCTGTTCTCCCCCGATCGCATGGAGTTTGATCCATCTTCCTCTCCTCCACATTCCTTGCGATTGAGATTGAGGGTCGCCGACCTTGTTGAACCTTTACTGCTCTTCTTCACGTGAAGCGAGGGATCCCTATTTGCTCCTTCGGATCGCAACGGTTTGGGGTCGCCGATTGCATCTCAGGTAAGAAATTGTTTGTTAAGACTATTCTTGTTTGGAATTAATGATGGAATTTGGGTTAGTGCTATCTGTTAGTGTTCAGATTTGATTTTCCTTTGTCGTGGGTTGCTGGATTTGGATGAGCAGTGATTGGATCAAATTGGTTTTTTGTAGAGAACTTGGCACGATTTAGGGTTTTGGATGAGGTTGATGTCTTGTGTACGCCTGCCCTGTTTGGAGCTGGGATTTTGATGTTCTTCTTGAGATGAACATGTTCGTGTATAGGTCAGCCGTATACTTCTACCATACTGTGTGAATAGGATTCAATTGGGGTTGAATCTAATCTAAAGGGAGGAAGGGGTTAACTAAGAGTTAATGTAGGATCTAACTCTAAACTTGTTGACAATATGGATTAATTAGAAATTACCCAGTAATGGGTCATGGATTAGCTTTAATAGAATTGAAACTATTGCAGGGTTTAGTTTGATTTCTTTGATTCTATGCTTGTGCAGTATTGTGAGTCGGATTAGGTGTGGAGCACAATTGTGGTGACCATATGGGTTAAATGTAGGCTATCCCTAAACTTGAACCTAATCCTAACAATTCGACTTAATTGGGGGCTAAACATTTAATTAGGATTAATTAAATGAATAAGGAAATTAGCAATAGCCCAAATTAGTTTTGATAGCTCGTTTAGCTATATAATACTTATTATTATAGCTAAACACTATGCCTTTGCTACAGGGCACTGACTTGCTTTCGGACTTCTGGACAGAGGTTCTTATTTGATACGGACTCCTTCTACTATCTGGAGGCGGGTACCCTTTGACTTATCTTTTAGATATTGTCATATTGCTATGCATGGTTTGTTATAGATAACAGTAAAATTGTATGCTATATCTGCCTTAGTATACCTGCATTTGATATATGTTGCTTATCCTTGAGGTTATCTCCCGTTTAGCTTCATACAGTCTCAATAGTTGTCATGTATATATACATATACATATATGTGCATAGATGTAGAGATATGTTCCCTCTTGCATTTTGACATTGATAGATCACTGGTTACTTTTTCAGTATACCTAGTAGGTTACTTGTATTCCATAATATAGGATTCAGACCTATACCTAGCACACGGAGGTGTTAGTTGAGGACTTGGTGGATATATATGTGTTTGGGTCATGCACCATCCTTGCATTATTGCATGTTGACGATCATCAGCTCCTATGTAGTCTGAGCCCATCGTCAGTTACATGAGGATATGCACACACATCCACTCAGGGGTAGTGGCTATCATAGGGTGTGTGCATTTGCCCTGTATTGCTCCGCACGGTCACTATTTGGAGGGTGGTTCCGGTGCGTGGTAGCAGCCAGGGATCCCTTCTCGTCCTGAGACACGAGAAGATGAGAGCTAGACTCCCCCATTGCTTGGGGTAGGAGAGTGACCTCCGCTAGCATCCTGTCCACTCGGTCACTCAGGAGCAGTGATAGCAGGGTATGTACAGTTGTCATAGCCCTAGCCACGCGGGCGTTCATTTATGATAGGTGGATGGTGCCTGGCTGGCATCAGGGGTGACACATGTCATTGCACCATGTGCATATTTTGCATCGTGCCTTGTTTGCTGCATTTGATTTCTGCACTTGATTGACATGCATATACTGGATACCTGTTTATCTTGGATTATATGTTATACTTGTTCCATAGGGATTTATTTCACCCTCTGCAGGATAGATGGATTCGGGTATGTACCTTTATTCAATACCTTTAGTGTATACCCTTGTCTATGATTTATATGAGACTGTATTAGCGTGGTCTCTTATTGTTATTATAACGTACTATGCATATCTGCTGGGTATTCGCTGAGTTTATGGACTCACACCGTTGCCAAACTTTTTGATTTCAAGTTGATATCTGCCAGGAGGGTCCGAGTCGTCAGTCCCGTGCTTCCTACTACACCTGATTTGGTTTTATGCATTATTTTCTGTTTTTGGACTATGTTATATTTTATTCCGTTGCATTGGATCTTTCGTGGACTTGTAGTACTTGTCTTTCTTTATGGGATTGTACTTTTGAGTCCTATGTTGGACTGTGTATGGTTTTTGCTACGTTCCTACCCCCTGGCAGCTCAGGTAAGTTCGGGTTTTGGTTTTATTTGCATATTGCCATATATATTATTATTCTATTTGGATTAGAGGCCTGAGGCCCATATAAACTGCATGGTATTGTTATACTTGTGTTATGTATGTGTAAACTGTCCGCCGGACAGGGGAGGTGCTGTCCGATTTTCTATTGGATCAGCGGCTCCTAGGTCTCGGGGCATGATATTATTTGGTTCTCCCTAAACTATGGTTCATACATTTCTACCTAGACATTATAACTTTGATCATCCACCTAGGATGTCAATTGATGTTAGTGTCCTTAATTTCAATATAATGATATAATGTATGGTAATAATCATGGCATGCATTATATGAATATTTTTAAAGGAGAAATCATTTTAACTAAATGATGCATGTATGATGTGACATATAATATTTTCACAATAAAATATGAATGATGAATTATGATGTCATGGCATATGACAGGGCACATAAATCATAGCATATTAGTATAAAAAAGAATACCTTGATTTTCTATCTAAGTATCAATAACTCATCGCTAAGACATTGATAATCCTAATTTTACCTATAATTATTCCAAGATAATGTCAAAACTCCCAACTTGACATATCTTTGGATTCTAACCTAGTTGTGCAAACTTTGTCAAGTTTAATCTTCCAAAAATATAGTTTGGCATAATTTTACTCTCCAAGAATAAATAGTGAAACTTCTCATTTTGAAAGGTAACCATTCCTTGAAAATATTTCAAAGTGTCAACTACATCAAGGTTAAGGTAACTACCCTTCCAATTGGAGTTGACACTCTCTAAACTCATCTAGGGTGTGGCGAACACACTTTTAGGAACTCAAAACCTATTGGTGCTCCTTGGGTGCTCTACGTATTCACTATGGATGACTTCCCTGATACCTTCCTTATGACCTTCCTAAGCTTCTCGGAAGCCTTAATCATGCTAGTCTTGTTTTGGTCAACTCTCGGGATGACTTCCCTTGTAACCTTCACTTTACTCCTAGACCTAGATTTAGTTCCATAACTATATGAAACTCTATGGTAAGAGGGCCCATTTACCTTGGCTTTAGGTTTGTGACCCAAACCTCTCATACCCTTAGAGAGTTCTTGATTTTCTAAACCTAAATTTTGATCCTTTGATCCCTTAAGAAGATTTTTAGAATTTTGCTAATTTTTTAAATTTTGACCTCAAAACTTGGTTTTCAATCATTATTTCCTCAAGGCTCGATTTTCTAACATTATCTTGGAAATTTTGCTTCTTGGCCTTGGATTGGTAGGTCTATCATTGAATGACCTAAAATTTTCCCTATCCTTAGGTGTAGTAGTCCTAGCATGGAAGACTCTATAGTTCTCCTTATATTTTTCATGCTTTCTATTGTCATGATAAATAGTATTGAAATGATAAAAATTATTTCTATCATGCATATCATCATGATCAACATAAGGATCATTACCTAATGGTGCCTTTGTTTTTTTCTTGATAGCTCCCTCTACGATTAAGCTTCTTCTTTTGGCCTTGGTCGAATCCTTCTCCTTTAGACATTAGTTCTGATAATGTCCATTTTGTTTTCATGAGAAGTACACAATGTGTTTTTTATCCTTTCATGCCACAGGGTCGACCTCCTTTTGCTTCTCCTTCCTCTTGGGTTGACCCTTCTTCTTGGTCAATTTCGGGCACTCACTCTTGTAGTATTCTCTTTCCCTACACTCAAAGCTAATGATGTGATCTTTATTTTACAAATTGAAATTGTTATACCTTCATGAGTTGTAGAGGTGACCCTTGACTTCTTCATTTGATCCGAATGTAGAGACTTCTTCTTGTTTCGACATTAATGAGTTATGCTCCCCCTCAACCGTTGAGGTGGATGCCTCTTCACCTTCATCTTCGGATGTTGAGCATCTTTCAACCTCTGAATCTTCATGTATATGAAACAAAGAGTTCCCTCTTTGTCTTTATTGTCACACTCCGTTGAGGATGGATTTTCATGAAGCTTTACTAATTTTCTCCAAAGCTCTTTGACATCTTGAAATTCTCCAATTTGGCTCAAGATTATGTTTGACAATAGATTGACCAACAATTTAGTCACCTTATCGTTGGCCTTGCATCTCTTGATTTTCTTCTCACTCTATTTTCTTTTCATAAGGAGCTTTCCTTTGTTGCTTGTTAGAGCTTCACAATCCTCTATTAGAGCAAACTATTGCTCTATATCCATCATGAAAAAATTTCGATCTTTGTCTTCTAAAGATCAAAATTTACTTGTCGAACAGTGGAGGTGCCCGGATGTCGTAGCCGAACTCCATTTTTGAAGTTGAAATCTCTTCATGATGATTTCTTAAAATTAGGGTTTCTTCAACATCTTCTTCATCCTCTAACTCTTGCTCCCTTGGCGATGATTCTAAAGAAGAGCAACCTCACTATGATATCATTTGTTAGGACCGGTAGGCAAGCTAGAGGGGAGGTGATTAGCTCCGATCTTTGCTCGGTGAAGATTTGTCACAGAGGAAATTTGAGCAAGCGCTAACACCTTTATTTTACTTGGTATCTACCTCCTTGAGGTGACTAATCCAAGGATCCGCTCTTCCTCACTCTCTCATACACTATGAAAAATCTCCTTTGTTGAAGCGGAGAAGCCTCGTACAAGCTTACAAGAAGAAATACAACCAAGAATAAGCAAATACAAAAGAAATCTTACAAGATTTATACAAATGAGCTCTCTTTACTTTTCTTACTTTCTTCTAGCTTGGAGTCGCCTCTACAACCTTAAAAATGCAACAACACTATGCTCTAAGATTTCTCTTGAAATGGCGATGGAAGGAGAGGAAGAGATGCGAAGAACTTCGCTTCAAACTTGCGTGAAAACCATATATATCTGCGACCTAGGATTTCCACAATCGATTACTCAATTAATTGTCATGTCAGATCTAGTCGTTCAACGACTAGTTTTTGAAGCTTAATCAATTAGCCAATCAATCAAAAAGATCTTAGTCGATTACTGAATCGATTCAGTACCTTTCTACGATCTAGCACAATACAGCCGTAATCGATTGACCAATCGATTACAACCCTCCTTAATCGATTGCCCAATCGATTAAGAGGATGCTGAATTGATTACCCAATCGATTCAACCTGTTTCTGTTCTCACGATACAACTCTCCCAATCGATTCACTTTCTCTTTAATCAATACCCAATCAATTAAGAAGGTTTCTATTCGCGAGAAACCGACGCCAATCGAATCAATTGGCCCAATCCTTGTTAGGATGAATACTAAAAGTTTAGCTTTTGTATGAACATCTAATTTTGGAATAAGAATCACATGATCATTGTTTGCATTTCATATTTGATATATGTGTGTAATTGTCTAATATTTTATATTGTAGATGACATGGTGTGTGGTGCCACACAAAATATCATGTTATCAGTTCCTTGTAGAGTATAAGTAGTGACTCATAACCGAGATGGATTTGGACAAATCATTGGAATGATTGTAGTGTAATTTGTATTGGGTATGACCTGGCGGGTTTCCTAAGTGAATACTTGGTCGTCCTTAAGAGACTTCTCCATGTCTATGAATTAAAAAATTAATCCGAATGGAGACCCGTCTCCCAAACGACCATCTCGTCATCGTATCGATCGGTTTGAATTACAACTTGACCAATCTCAAAGATCGAACCTTGTACTTCACCTAATCGATCGACTGCGGAAAAGACGACGAGTGGATCGTCAATTTTTGTGTTTATTATCGAGGTCCAATAATTAATTATAAACTATTAATTAAACAATAAATTAAACATGATAATCAATTAATCATCCATAAAAAATGATAAGAAAATCAAAGGAGACAAAGAAGAGTTTATACCTTCCGTTACCTTACGATCATCTACCGTATGACCCTCCCCTCTTGGACATCGTGTGGGCGACGATCTACCAAGAACCGTGATCACCAAGTCGATCCCCTTCTCCTTGTGCCAACCAAGCCCTAACTAAAGGGTTGCCACTGACCACTCCAAGGAAGAAGATAATCCAAACACAAACCCTATTAATCCTTTCCTCCACCACTGACGCCAAAGTCGAGCAACTTTGCTTGGAGAAGTCCAATCTGTCGTGAGCAGATTTTCTCCAATCTGCCCGAAGAAAGTTGCTGTTCTCCTCCTTTCTTGTTCTCCAAGAAAATTGCAGTGCTTGCCTCCTTTCTTCTTGCCTCTTTTCTTGTGCTCCAAGTGAGGCAATTTTCTTCTTGCCACCAAGAGATTGCCGTGATGCAATTTTCTTCTTGCCTCAAGAAATTGGCAATTTATTTCCTTGCCTCCAAGAGATTGTCGTGAGGAACTTGAATGCCAAGAAGAGAGGAAAACCGATTACAAGTTGCGTGAGCAACTTGAACACCAAGAGGCGCTGATTAGTGGGCTTGGAGGAATTGCAGCCAACGAGAAAACGATCAGACTTCTTTCTTAACAGGAGTCGGCGCCACACTCAATTTGTGAGAGGGAGAGAGAGAGAGAGAGGAGGAGGAGGAGAGGAGAGAAAAAACTTAGGGTTTTCTTGTGTTCTCTTGGATTAATTGGATCCTTGGTTTCATACCACCATGGGGTATATATAGGGCTACGATAGGGATCATGAGGAGGAGTTGGATCTTGGCCTGTTAATGGATCCAAACTCGATCCATTAATGAAGATCCATTCCACTAAAGGATCCTCATTGAATTACCTCACCAACCCCCATATTTACATATGGGCTCCATCTATTATGAGTACATCCATCTCTCCGTGTTTAAGATATCGAATGTCCGTCGATTAATTTAAATTACTGACAATTTTAATTAATCAACTTTTAACTCCTTGACTAGTGTTGATGTAGTCTGACCTAATTGTTGTTTTGATGTTGACACTGATTTAAGTTCGGTTGAGTGAGAATTGAGATCAGATAGTTATGTTCGGATTAAGCATACTGGTCAGAGAGGGCTCGGTAGCTTGTTCTCTGGACCGAGATGAGTCGGAGAGGGCTCGGTAGCTCGTTCTCCGGACTTAGGTCAGAGAGGGCTCGGTAGCTCGTTCTCTGGACCGGGTTAAGTCAGAGAGGGCTCGGTAGCACGTTCTCCAGACTTAGGTTAGAGAGGGCTCGGTAGCTCATTCTCTGGACCGGGTTGAGTCGGAGAGGGCTCGGTAGCTCGTTCTCCGGACTTAGGTCAGAGAGGGCTCGGTAGCTCGTTCTATGGACCGAGATGAGTCGAAGAGGGCTCGGTAGCTCATTCTCCGGACTTAGGTCAGAGAGGGCTCGGTAGCTCGTTCTCTGGACCGGGATAAGTTGGAGAGGGCTCGGTAGCTCGTTCTCCGGACCAGACTGAGTTAGAGAGGGCAAGGGAGCCTGTTCTCTGGACTCAGGGTCTAACTTGAGTTAGTCATGGTCAGAATTGAGCCATGAATTAATCAAGTGATTTGGCTGGATCGGTCTACAATCCGATCAGGGAGTTGGCACAAACTCTCTCGATAGGAGATCGGTCACAGGACCGATCCAGGAGGTCTGATCGGTCTGTTGACCTATTTAGAACGCTTCTGAGGAAACAAAAGGCTTTCTAAACGGTCTGGTGACCGATCAAAAAATATTCTGTGAGGTCACAGAGAATTATCTGATCGGTCAGTGCTACCGATCAGAACTGGGCTGGACCGATCAAGATGGACCCTGATCGGTCAGCCACCTGATTGATCAGTCTGGTTGACCGATCAGCACTGCCCTGATCAGTCAGTTAGATTGATCAGGCTGCCTTGACTAATTTTCATTGGGTTTTATGGATCGGTCAAGTTGACCGATCAGCACTGCCCTGATCGGTCAATAAGACCGATCAGGCTGCCTTGACTGATTTCCAGTGGGTTTTAGGGATCGATCTGGTGAACGATCCCCTGGTCTCTGATCGGTCAGTGAGACCGATTAGAACTTCATTGGATTGATCAAAATACAGTCTAATTGGTCAGGAGGGTATATGATCGATCAAGATGACCGATCAACACCTCAGAACTTTAATTCAAATTGTTGTCAGATTTCTGATATGCTTCTGATTTGCTTCGCTAATGAGTCTGTGAGTGTGCAGATATCACAGAGCTGTGAAAGTCAAATGAAGGATCAAGAAGAAGGGTTCAGGGTGACTTTTACCTGTGCTATTTTATTTGATACACATTTGCAGGTTTCAACGACGTCTGACCTGAAGCTGCAGCTGATGAGGATGACTTCAGTGAGCTCAGAAGGGGTTAGTGAGTCAGTGGGTGACGACGTCGTGGGTCAGTGAGTGACAAAGCCTGTAAGTGTGGTGCAGAAGAAAAGCTTAAGAAGAAGCTGGCGAAGCAGAGGAGGAAAAGAAAGGGAACTAACAGAGATCGAAGCAAAGGGTTTTGCTGTGGTGTTGTTGTGCTCTCTGAGTTCTTTCTTCTTGCTGCTTACTACTGCTGTGTAACATCCTTCTTGTTGTCTCCTGTGCTTAACTTGTTATTCATCTGAGACACTTGTGGAGAAGTTACTCCACCGAGAAGGAGAAGATTTTAGCAGGATTCACTTCGGGGCCTGATCTGCCGACGATCAAGGGATCGCCCACCTCACGGGCACGCCAAGGAGTAGGGGCAAGTTATCCCCGAACCTTGTAAATCCTTGTGTTAGTTTCTGTTTGTGTTTCTTTCTGTTTTATTTTCCGCTGCTAACTTGATCATAGGGAGAAAGAAGCAAAGTTTTTAGTGGGTGGCTATTCACACTCCCCCCTCTCTAGCCATTCCAAGATCCTAAGAACTAATACCACTCAACCTTATCATCATGTTGGATCAAATCCACCTGCAGGGTTTAACATGATGAATCTTATGAGCTCATCAAGGGGGCATCATCATCCCGACTCACCAGGACACGGATTCCGTCAATAATCAACGGCACACCATCTAATTAATATTTTACCAACTTACCAGGCCTATCGATTTAGCAGAATAAATCTCGTCCATTGGTAAATCAAAGAAATAAAATATTAACTATACGTGCCCGTTATTATATTAGGATTTAGATATTGTACTCCATAATAATCCGAGGTCCAATCTAATTATTAAGTCAGTACAAATTGGATGACCTCATATTGGTCCTGCTCAATGTACACAAAGCACACTAGTGTAATTCTATGGTCAAGACAAACAACACCTAATTACACTATAACCATCCCATTGGTTTGTCCAACTTTATCTCGGTTGTGAGCCTCTACTTATACTATGCAAGGTGTTGATAACATGATCTTCTGTGTGTCACCACACACCATGTTATCTATAATGCAGAGTATGAGACTGTTTATGCATATACTAATTTAAACATGCAATTGTGTTGTTGTGATTCTCTTTCAAAATGTGGATGTCCATACTAAAAAGGCAAGACTTTTAGTATACATTCTAACAATTTGGTATTAGTCTATCTTGACTATAAAAATTACACTAATGCACTTTATGTGTATTGAGCAGGACTGATCAGAGGTGATTCGATTTATACTGACTATATAATCGAATCAGACCTCAGATATTATGATGTACATGCTCTTAATCCTGATAAAATAATGGACACATGTACTTAATATCTATTTCTTTGATTTACCAATAGGCGAGATTTATTCGTTAAATCAATAGGCTCAATAAATTAGGAAATAATATTATTTACATGGTGTGTCATTGATTATAAAAAGAAACTGTGTCCTAATACGTTAGGATGATGATGTCCCCTTGAGGAGCTCATAATGTTCATCATGTAAATCCTGCAGGTGGACTTGGTCCGACATTATGATAAGGTTGAGTTGTACTACTTATGGAGTTAGATATTAATTAATTAAATTGTTAGTAGTTTAATTAATTAATGGACATGCGAGATCTTAAACACGGGGAGATTATGTACACATAATATGGGATTGGTGTGGTAGTTTAATAATAACCCATTAGTGGAGCGAGTTATCATTAATAGGTCGGGTTTAGGATCCATTAGGAGATCAAAACCAACTCCTCCTGATGGTCCCTATTGTAGCCTATATATACCTCATGAGCCATGAGACAAAACCCCAAGAGAGAATTAACCTAAGCCTCTTATTCTCTCCTCTCTTGCTCCTTCTCTCTCTTAGGGTTTCGGCGCCGACCAAGCAAGGAGGAAAGGGGAGGCTTGCAGCAAGGACTCAAGCAAGAGGAAGAGAAGGGATATCTTCTTTTATCTTCTTTTCCTTCTCCTTTTCTCCTTTAGGCGTCGGCATCACCAAGCTAAGAGGAAGAGGTGGCGCAAGCTCTCCTTCTTTGTGGTTTTTGGCGCCGCAAGCAAGGGAGGAGGAAGAGTAGTGGTTGGCGGGTTTTGGAGCAAGGGAAGGAGCTTTCCTTTCTTCATCATCTTCTTTTTCTTTGTCTTCCTTCTCTTCTTTTCTTTGTGGCATGTGCATCCTTGGAGAAGGACTAGGCTCTCGGCGCAAGGAAGAAGGAAGAAGAAAACTTTCTTCTTTGGAAAGTTTTCGACACCAGGAGAAAGAAGAAAGAAGAGGGCTTTGGTGACTTCGTTTCTTGGAAGATCGTCGCCCACATGACGTCCAAGAATAGGATAGGAATATGATAGAAGATCAAGCACTACAAGAAAATTACCATATACCCACGGTAAATTTTAGCTACACATATACAAACTGTGGGTATAGATAACATATAACCACAGATATATGAAATCGTCACTATAAGTTATAGGGACAGATATCAATACTGTGGGTATTGGATATCTATAACTAAACTTATATTTTGCTGTCACTATAATTTTTTTTACTATGGGTATAAGTAGCGTACTCCTACACTTATAATTTACTGTCACAATAAGTTATAGGGACAGATATTAATGCTGTGGGTATTGGATATCTATACCTACACTTATATTTTGATGTCACTATAATTTTTTTTTTACTGTGGGTATAAGTAGCGCATACCTACACTTATAATTTATTGTCACTATAACCTTTTTTTTCTATAGATATATATAAATAATATATACCCACACTCATAATTTACCGTCACTATAACTTTTATATGAGTCATATGTGTGATTTGGTTCGGAGGGTTTAGGTTTGGGTTTGTCCCCAACACCGGCGCCATCGTCCACGGCGATAGGGGAGGGGTTGAGGGTGTTGTCCTGAGTGCCCTCGCAACCATTGATAATCTTCAAGCTATGAATCGAGGTGACAATATTATGCTAGTATACATTTTCTTTTGTTGTTCCTATCCCTTTTTGTTTTTGGAAAGTTTCATCAGAATTGGAAACTTCAAAATGTTAGAAATATCTATCCCCTATCATAAACTATTTATTATGATAAACTTTATCAACAGGATTATTTAAAAAATTAAAATATCATATTAAACTATTTATTACGTCAAAATGTAAAAAAATATCTTTATATTATTTAACATCTTAATACGCGCACTACAAGAAAATAAGGCTTCAGAAACGGATTTTTAAAACGAAAATAAAATCTATATTAAATTTTAGTAAATTATAAATAGATTTGCTATGAAATTTCTAATCTGTCTCATTTAAAGAAAATAATACGCGTAAAAAAATTAAAAGGGAATTTAAAATCAATTAAAAATTGAATGTATAAATAATTTTTTAAACCAAAATAAATACGGAATAGGAGGTTAAAAATTTGAAATAGTTATACGGAAAATTTTGAATAATTTTTCTGAATTTTTGGAAATATTTGCAGAGAAAATTGGTCCCGTGAAGCTCTTCTCCTCGACGCAAGCTCGACGCCAGCACAACAAGTCGCTATCTTGTAATCGTTGGCTTGCAGTCACCCTCTCTTCGAGCACGCGAAGCCAACTAAGGTCGCTGACTTGTAGTGTAAAATATGGATTAAAAAATAAAAAAAATAAAATAAAATAATAATAATAATAGTAAATAAATGTATATTATTAAATAATATATAAAAATATATATATAGAGGAATATATATAAATTTATATACAATCAACATAAATAGGAGCTTAAAAATTAGAAACAATCATATGGATGATTTTAGAATAATTTGTTTGAATTTTTGAAAATATTTACAGGGAAATTTGATCGCGTCGTAAATCAATTATGAATTATTTAAGGAAAAGTTTGACTTTTGGAATATATTTATATATATAAATAATTAAAATTTTAAATTAGGTTTATAAGCCCCGTGCCCTAACCCTCCGCCGAACCCAACCTTTCGTTTTCCCCCTCCTTTCGTTTTCTCCCTCTCGCCCGACACCGCTGAGCTCTGCTCGACGCCACCCTCTTCGAGCACGCGGAGCAAGCCATAGGAGCGCCGTCTCCGAGCTCTAGCAACACACGCGAAGCCCTCCTCTGACTCTCGATCGCAGCGAGTACAAGAGAAGCAGGTTTTCCTCCTCGTCGCAACCACCCCCTAAGCCACCGCCGACGGTAGGTTTTCCACGCAATCCCTCTTCCGTGCGGTTCTCTTCTCCACGGAAGCAGGCCGATAACGACAACACTCCTTCACAAGCGAAGCCTCCTCCTCCTTCGCAAAGCAACGCCGCAACTCCTCCCCATAGCGGATCTCCTCGATCCCTAGCCGGACTTTCAGAGCCCAGATTCGTCGTCGGCGCACCTAGGATTTGATCGATAGATTGGTGCTAGAGGAAGACTGCGAAACCACCGAATTGCTCCTATCTCAGGTGAGTTCTTGGCCTGTGAAGAGATTGGTTATGATGTGGGGTTTTGGTTGTGTAAATCACATGCTGTAGGAATCCTCGATTACTGGGTAGACCAGGCGGTGGCTGTGGAATAGGTTTGCTCCTTGAATTGTTAGATGTTGGTAACAGTCCAATTTGGATTTAGTATTAGATTGGTTTTGTGTGTTGTGTCGTTGATTTTTGGCTGAGGTGGATCAATTGGAAACATGTAGGATTGGTTCTCTTTTTACAATGTCTTAAGCTTCAATGATATAATATTTTTTCTCTATTAAGGTGAATATATATACTCAAGATACTACTAGCTGTTCTTGAATCTCGGTCAAGAAGCTATCATCTAATGGTCAAGCACACTATGAGTATCAAGAGGAGTTTTCTACTGAATGAACATTCTTAAACTCCTTGTTATACATTTTATTGTTATTACTTGTGTTTGTCTAGTATTATGATAATGTTGTTTCCTGAAACACCTTGTCACAAATCCAGATTATTTGCGTCAAGGACACTAAGTATCATATTCGATTACTTGTGTAGTCTCATAGCATGTCGGGCAACCTTGTCCACTAGAGTATAGCTCATATGCTGACTACTACAGATAGAAGTAAGATTCTGATCATATTTTAATCTTTATGATAGCATATCTAGCTCTGTCAAATATTATAGTATTTGATAAATACAAATCAAGAGGGTACACATCTATCTAGCAATGGATAAATATCGTTGTATTTCCTCTTCCTAAGTGTGATTAATTTCCATTTTGTTTCCTTGCATTCTGAAGCTATTTTGATTGTCATATTTGCAGGTATGGGGTAGATTTGAGGCATAAGAAACAACCTCTTATAAGAGGTCATGGAGTCTCCTATTGCAAGAATCTTCTAACGCCTCGATTTGAACATTCAGAGGGTATTTCTATAACTCATTTGCTTTTGCCTATATATCACACATGCTATTCTTTATTTCTTATGTAAAAAATTGTGTTGTGACCAGAAGTTGAAAATGAAGAGAATTTAGACAAAAACGTACTACGTGTATCTACCTCTAGAGCTATGTCTCATTCATCCACTCCTTGGTCCCCTTGTTCAGGGAGCACAAAGGTTACCCTCTATTATGAGAAGAATTCAGAGTATGCTTCTGGCAGTTCAGCTGAAGGATACGATCAGATATCCTGTTCCTGCTATGAGGGTACTATTTGTAGTTCACTTGTGCATTTCATTTGCTCACTCTAATTAATTCCTGCTACATCTCTCAGCTGATGTGATCAATATCTTATTCAGATATTAGAAGCTTTGACAACTGCCTCATGTCAGGAGACCTTTTGCTATGAACGTGCAGAGCTACTTGGTGATGCATACCTAAAGTGGGTAGTTAGTATCTTTCTTTTCCTTAAGTACCCCCAGAAGCATGAGGGCCAACTTATGTCTCTTTGTTTTTCATTTACGTGATGATCGAGTTGATCCAGATCAATACCGCGCTATAGTTCATCATTGGTTTTCGAAAGAAGGGCAAGTAAGTTGTTTTACATATATATGTATTTTACATAACATTATACACATATGTGATGTTTCTCCTTATGAATTCTTGCTTTGTACAGAAAATAAGTGGAATTAATGCAAAGTCGTTTGCCAGAAGAAGATGTGCATAATATCTTACAACTTGCAGCTGAATAGGTATGTTAAGACCTATAATTGTGTGCTTAAAATGTATTAGGAATTTAATTTTTTTTGACAAAAGCTATGGAGTTTTTTTAATGATGGTTTTTTTTGGTGCTATATTATTATTGTGAAAGTCTATTTATTTGTACTAACTTTGTGACACACTATTTTATGCTATCACACATTTAAAATTTGCATATTTTTTTTATAGGTTCCCTTCAAGTAAACCAAATGATCAAAGCAATTCAAGATCTCAAAGTGTCAATGATGAAGATCATGAATATAGTATATACTTAATTTTATTAATTTTCATTAAGATTGATATTAATTTTGTTAAATACATATATTAATATTAATGTTTTATCGTAATTTAATTTACAGGTGATGACTAGAAGTGAAGGTGCTCATCTTTATTAATCGTTGGTGATTCATGCCTATCATATTTTATAATTGTATTTTACCGGCTATGGGAGCATAACATGTACTTCTACTAGATTTTCTTAATTCTATTTATGTGTAATATTGATACTTATTACTTTAGAACTTGTTTTATTTTTAATATCATTGAAGTCTTTTTTAATATGATTGTTATTCTTATATATATAAATTTAAATATATAAATTAAATTCTTAATTTTAATTTTTTTACCCATAATAAAAAATCATTATATGCTATACCCACGGAAAATTTAAATTTAATAAAAGTGTGGCTATAATCTATACCCACAGAAAATTAAAAATCATATCGCTATAAGCTATACCCACGGAAAAAAGATTTTTGCACTAAAGTATATAGTGATAGAATTATTTTCGTGGGTAATAAAATGGTAATTATTTATGACGATTTTTAGTTCTGTCACTAAAATCTCTAGTGATACAATGAAATCCGTAGGTATAAGTCGAGGTATTTTTTGACGGTAATGAGTACCGTCACTATATGTTATACTGACGGCAAAAAAACCGTTGGTAAAGGCATAGTAAAAATGACGGAAATGAACGCCCGTGGGTATAGGCTTTTGAGGTCTATACCCACGATTTTCATGCTTTTACCTATGGTTTTTTACTGTGGGTATATGACAATTTTCTTGTAGTGAAGAGATATAACTTATTTTCTTGTTCTAGTTTCAATTGTATTCATGTTATATCATGGACCCCGAAGATAAACACAAAAATCGGCGATCCAATCATCATCTATTCCACGGCTATTCGACAAAAGGAGTTAGATTTCTTGAACAACAAATTTATTCAAGCGATCACTCAAATCGAATAGCACGATAAAGAAAAAGTTATTCCATCCGGATTAATTCTAATCAATATAAAATTTTAATCTGGGAACATGGAGAGGATCCTTAATCCGTAACGAGAAACCAACCAACAATTGGTATCAGAGCCATGGTTTCCGGTTTTGTGTGTTTTGGATTCGATTACATTCATGCAATTTTCATATATAATTTTATGTCGGATAATAGAAGGTAGGCTAACTCTTTGGTTGCAGGTATAAGATTCAACTATTATGGCTATGTGATTGTATGTGATTGTGTGTGTGTGATTGTAATAATTTATTTGAATCCTAGGGGTTGATGAGGCTATTAGTATTTAATTCTTGTAATTAAATACGGCATTGTTAGCCGCTTGTTTTAATTTACTTTTGATCTAGATTTGTTGTACACTCCTTCGTGGAGTATAGGATCGATGGATGCAAATTAAAATAATTTTTTATCTCGGCTTGGATCTTCTTCAAGATGGCTTGTGCTTGGTGAAGGAAGAACGAGATGAGGTGGCGACATAACGGGAGGCGTATTGGAGAATAAAAGTCATAATAGTTAGAAATTTATTTTTTCATATTTATTGCTTATTCTTTGATATGATTATTGTGCTTGCATGAAAATTGCTCAATTTTAAATTACTAAGTGGGAGAGGGAATCTTTGAGTCCCGTGACCTCCATTACTAATTTGATAAGTGATGCGAACAAACTTCCGCGTTGGCTCTGAGTGCCTTCCTCCATATCGGATGAGTTTATTTTGCGGATCACTAGATCAAATATAATTATAGGAAATTATTTAGGGGTGTGTGATCTTCCCCATCGGAAGGGACATAATCCTAGATAATTGCCTTAGTATCGTGTAATGGTGTACACTTAGACGTAATTAATAGTATCCTCCCGATCGGAGTCATTGTTATTATTTGTGTGGTCGAAGATAAGCCAACTATTAATTTTATTTGTCAAAAAGTAAGGTTAACAAGATAACAAAATTAATGGGTAAAACCTCCTTTTACAAATGTTTGAATTTCTAAACATCCACACTATTGTGGCATACAAAATTCACGGTGTTTTGAGGTGTTGGTGTTTTTAAATTTTATTGTTTGAGGAATCAATATTATTTTAAAAACTAATATTTTGACCATCATGATTCTCAAGATTTTTCAAAATGGCTTTCAACCCACTTTCTGTGATTTTAAAATAAAATAAACTTACTGATCCCAATTATATTGATTAGAAAAGAAACTTGGATATTGTCTTGACTGCTGAGGAGTACAAATTTGTACTCTTTGAGATATGTCCCGCTAAGCCTAGTGATAATTCTGGTGAAGAAGAAAATGAGAGTTATAGGAAGTGGATGAAGGCAGATGAGATGACGTGATATTACATTTTGGCATCTATGTCAAATGTACTGCAACATCAGCATCAGACTTTTACTACTACCTAGGACATGATGCTCAATCTCAAGGAACTCTTCGGACACCAAAATAGGGCTGCTAAGCAAGAAGCTATGAGGAACTTGATGACGACCACCATGATTGAGTGGACACCCGTGAGGGATCATGTCCTCAAGATGATGGCTCATTTGAATGAGATGGAAGTCCTAGGAGTTGAGATCGATGGGGAAACCCAGGTCGATATCATTCTCCAGTCATTACCTAGAAGTTTTGAGCAGTTTCATCTAAAGTACAATATGAACAAATGGGCATATTCGTTGGCGAAACTTCTGACAGAACTCCAGGCAGTAGAGGGGCTATTTCGTCAAAGTGTTCGGGCTTATGTTGCTGAGAAGGTTTCTACTTCTAAGCCGAAAGGTGCAAAGAAGAAAAAGAAACAAGGTTTAGCAAATAAAGCGGTGGAATCTCAAGGTGGTGTGAAGAAGCCGAAAGACAAGTGCTTCACATGCAAGCAGACTGGACATTGGAAGGTGGACTGTCCCCGCCGAAAAGAGAAAAATCAAGGTATAACTTTTTCATTAGTTGTTGAAATATGTTTAGCGGTGTTATCTACTAGTACCTGGTGTGTAGATACGGGAGCCACTTATCATGTCTGCAATTCTTTGCAGGGGTTCCAGGAAACCAAATGACTAGCAGAGGGTGAGATTACCGTATACATGGGCAATGCTACTGAGATGACGGTTATTGCAGTGGGAGATGTCTATTTATCTTTTGCTAAGAATAAATGTTTGATTTTGAGAAATTATCTTTACGTACCTTCTTTTAGAAAGAATTTAATTTCAGTTTCTGAATTGCTTTTGGATGGATATTCTATTTCTTTTAATGATAGAGTTGTTATAAAAAGGAATAGAGAGATTATCTATTCTGGTGCGTTAGTTGGCAATTTATATACTCTTAATCCAATTACTCCCGCAATGCAATTAGAAATTAATAACACATCTTCTAATTCTAATAAGAGAAAAGAACCTTCGAAAATGAACCAGACATATCTTCAACATCTAAGGTTAGGCTATATTAACTTAAGCAGAATTCAAAGGTTGATAGCCGATGGACCTTTGGGTTCATTGGTGGTGCAAGATTTCCCAACCTGCGAATCTTGCTTGGAAGGTAAAATGACTGAAAGTCCTTTTAAGGCCAAGGGGTATAGAGCCAATGAAGTGTTGGAGTTGGTTCATTCTAATTTGTGCGGTCCTATGTCTATCCAAGCTAGAGGTGGCTTTGAATATTTCTACTCTTTTATAGATGACTATTTGAGGTATGGATACTTTACTTGATGTGCCGCAAGTCTGAGTGCTTTGACAGGTTCAAAGAATTCAAGGCTGATGTGGAGAAACGTCAAGGTAAAAGTATCAAGACACTATGGTCTAACCATGGTGGAGAGTACCTCTTGGGAGAGTTTAGGAGTTACTTATCAGAGGTTGGGATTCAATCATAATTGTTCGCACCTGGTACACCCCAACAGAACAGTGTGGCAGAGCGAAGGAATAGGACTCTTATGGAAATGGTTAGATCAATGATGAGTTTTTCGGAGTTGCCGAATTCGTTCTGGGGATATTCTCTAGAAACGACAATGTACATTCAGAACTTGGTACCTTCTAAATCAGTACCCTCTACACCCACAGAATTGTGGACTGGGCGTAAGCCTAGTGTGAGACATTCGGGTTTGGCGTAGTCCAGCACATGTGCTGAAGGGAGATACTGATAAGTTAGAATCTCGTACGGAAGTTCGCTTGTTCGTAGGCTAACCTAGATGAACGAAAGGTGGTTTATTATATAGTCCTAAAGATCAAAAGGTCATCGTTAGCACGAATGCCCGATTTTTAGAGGAGGACTATGTAATGAACCACAAGCTCATGAGTAAGATTGTTCTAGAGGAAGTGAGAGGGGAAGTTCCTACTTCAGTACCAATGGTGCAGGAGGATATACCACAAGTGACTGCACCGCGTGTCACAGATGATACACAGGTAGTTCCTCGTTGTAGTGGGAGGGTTGTTAGACAACCCGACATATTCATGTTTTTGGGAGAGTCTTCAGACTTGGTCCCTGGTGAACATGAACCTGATCCTTGGACCTATGATGAGGCTCTGCAAGATAAAGATGTAGTATCTTGGCAAAAAGCGATGAAATCTGAGATAGAATCTATGGATTCTAATCAAGTCTGGGAGTTTGTAGAACCACCTGATGGTGTAAAAGCCATTGGATGTAAGTGGGTCTATAAAAGAAAGAGAGAATCAGACGGGAAGGTGGAAACCTTCAAAGCAAGACTTGTTGCGAAGGGTATACTCAGAAAGAGGGCATCGATTATGAGAAAACCTTTTCACCGGTAGTCATGCTTAAGTCTATCTGGATTCTCTTGTCTATTGCCGCTCATATGGATTATGAGATTTGGCAAATGGATGTCAAGACAGTTTTCCATAACGGAAGTCTTGAGGAAAACATTTATATGAAGCAACCAGAGGGATGCATTCCAAACGGTAAAGAGCATCTTGTGTGTAAGCTTAATCAGTCCATTTATGGATTGAAGCAAGCTTCAAGATATTGGAACATCCAGTTTGATGAGGTAATCCAGTCTTATGGATTTATTCAATGTCCGGATGAGTCTTGTGTATACAAGAGGTGCTACAGAAACGTAGTGGTATTTTTTGTACTATACGTAGATGACATGTTGCTCATTGGCAACAATATCAAAGTGTCGTCAGACGTAAGGGTATGGTTGTCCAAACAGTTTGATATGAAGGACTTGGGAGAAGTTGGGCACATCCTTGCGATCAAAGTTATAAGGGATCGCAAGAAAAGAATGTTGTGCTTATCTCAAGCTTCATACATTGACACTAACCTAGCTCGTTTTAGCATGTAAAACTCTAAGAAAGGTTTTCTACCTTTTAGGCATGGAGTACCTCTATCTAAGGATATGTGCCCTAAAACATCAAAGGAGATAGAGGAGATGAAGATGGTTCCTTATGCTTCGGTTGTAGGAAGCCTAATATATATTATGTTATGTATGAGATCGGATATCTGCTTTGCCGTGGGCTGGTTAGCAGATATCAGAGTAATCCAGGACAAGGGCATTGGACTGCGGTAAAGCATATATTAAAGTACCTGAAAAGGACTAGAAATTATATGCTAGTTTACCAGGCAGATCAATTGCTTCCTGTGGGTTACACAGATTCTGATTTCCAATCAGATAGGGATAACAGTAAGTCTATCTCGGGGTATGTATTTACTTTGAGTGGTGGAGCCATAGTATGGAGGAGTATCAAGCAGAAATGTATTGCAGACTCCACCATGGAAGCTAAGTATGTGGCAGCCTCTGAGGCAGCCAAGGAAGTTGTATGACTCAGGAACTTCTTAATGGACATAGATGTGATTCCTGGTTTGCCTAAAGCTATCACAATTTATTGTAATAATAGTGGTGCAGTAGCAAACTTGAAGGAACCACGAATTCATAAGGCAAGTAAACACATAGAGCGCAAGTTCAACTTGATACGAGACATCGTAAAACGAGGAGAAGTTGTCGCCAAGATTGCATCAGAGGATAACCTGGCAGATCTTTTCACTAAGGCCCTTCCAGCGAAAACTTATGATAGGCATGTGGAGGGAATGGGAATTAGATGTATGACAGTTTGATGGCAGCATAGTCTTTTAGTATAAGTGGGAGATTGTTAGGATGTATACTAAAAGCCTAGTTTTTGTATGAAACATCTAATTTTGAAATAAGAATCACATGGTCATTGTTTGCATTTTATATTTGATATATGTGTGCAATTGTCTAATACTTTATATTATTGTAGATAACATGGTGTGTGGTGTCACATAGAAAATCATGTTATCAGTTCCTTGTAGAGTATAAGTAGTGGCTCACAACTGAGATGGATTTGGACAAACCATTGAAATGGTTGTAGTGTAATTTGGTATTAGTCTATCTTGACTATAGAATTACACCAGTGCACTTTGTGTGTATTGAGCAGGACCGATCAGAGGTGATTCGATTTATACTGACTATATAATCGAATTAGACCTCAGATATTATGATGTACATGCTCTTAATCCAGCTATAATAACGAGCACATGTACTTAATATCTATTTCTTTGATTTATCAATGGGCGAGATTTATTCGTTAAATCAATAGGCCCGGTAAATTAGGAAATAATATTATTTACATGGTGTGTCATTGATTATACAAGGAAATCATGTCCTAATGCGTTAGGATGATGATGTCCCCTTGAGGAGCTCATAAAATTCATCATGTAAATCCTGCAAGTGGACTTGGTCCGACATGATGTTAAGGTTGAGTAGTACTACTCATGGAGTTAGATATTAATTAATTAAATTGTCAGTAATTTAATTAATTAATGGACATGCGAGATCTTAAACACGGGGAGATTATGTATACATAATATGGTGGAGCCCATATTTAATTATGGGGTTGGTGTGGTAGTTAAATGATAACCCATTAGTGGAGCGGATTATCATTAATGGGTCCAGTTTAGGATCCATTAGGAGACCAAAATCAACTCCTCCTCATGGTCCATATTGTAGCATATATATACCTCATGAGTCATGAGACAAAGCCCTAAGAGAGAAAGTCCGACTAGGACATTTCTCGTGCTAGCATGCGATCTTTTCAATCCACCTGGACTTCACGTAGTCCCACTAGGTGTGCCTAGTCTTACTAGAACTTTTCATGTGCCAGCATGTGATCTCCCTGATCCACCTGGACTTCACTTATCAAGTCTCTAGTTAACCTTGACCCACTTGACTCACACAATGTTCAAACATCATTATCAAACATCGAAACTCAAGATCACCCGAGCCTAATCAAACTAGGTCAACCCTAACCTAGCGAAAATTGCACCAACAGTAACAACACTTGCAATTCCTTTTCCTAGTCTTTTATGAGCTAAAACAGTTGGTAAGAAGCTTCTCCACCTACAAGAAAGGAGATATTTATAGTGGACCTTTTCAAATATCTTGGATTTGCAACCACCTTGGTTGCAACCAAGTAATTCTGGTGTCTCTTTTTTTATGTTGTTTATTATTAATTGCTAGACTAATTTTTCATCTTTGCTAAGATATTGCAAAAGCTCCAATTCTATATTTGTAGGTCTATTCCCCCCCCCCCCTTAGTGGGTCTGCACGGGATTAATAAGTGGTATCATAGTAAGAATACATTAGAAGAACTAACCGCCAACTGAGCAACAAACAAATGGCCAGATCAAGCATTCACCCATCAAAGTTTGAGGAGGAGTTCGCAATGTAGAAACGCAGCATGCAGGTATTTTTTTGAAATTGATTTTGATTTATTATTGACAATGAAAAACTATTCTGTAGCGCCCGAAAATAAGAAAGAGCACCTCTAGTCGAAGAAGGAGCAAGTCAATTTCATAGCCAATGGAAAAGCAGAGTTCCATCTGTTAACCATGTTACCGACTCAAGAAGTCAACCGGATCAGTATGTATGCATTAACAAACAAGCTTTGGGAGAAATTCTTGGGATTACATGAAGGGACTATTAGAGCAATCTAGGTGCCCAAGTTTTGATGTTTGGGCAAAGATTTAGGTTAGATTTATTATTGTATTTGATATGTATTATGAGTGTGCAGGTTACAGGTACAACAAGAAAAGTCCAAGTGGGATCTTGGCAAAGAAGGAAAATTCAAGTGGGATCTTGGTAAATGAGGAAATTCAAGGATGAGACCGAAGGAAGTTCCAGAAGGAAAAACGTGAAAGATAGGGAGGCATCCGAGGGATGCAAGGCTGATGGAGGAGGTTAGAAGTCTAAGTCTTCGCAAAGGAAGACCCGACAACAAGGACTGAGGCTAAAGAAAGCTCCAGAAGGCAAGACGTGAAGGATGGAGAGTCATCCGAGGGACGCAAGGATGATGGAAGAGGCTAGAAGGTTAGGTCTAGGTTGGTCGGGCGAGGACGAATGTTGAGTGAATGTACTCATGGTTGAAATCCTATGTTTAGGGTTTTACAAGTCGAATGGTATTGGATCAGTCGACTGGTTAAGGTTACAGAAAGATCAGTCGACTGATCTTTCTGTGCAGTCAACTGGTGTTGGCTGAATTCAAACATTAGGCTGTAACGTTCGAATTTGACAGTTGTCAGTCGACTGGTGTTGGCACCAGTCGACTGGTAATGGTTGGATCAACTGTTCTATTTAAGAGATCTCAGTTTGTTTGAGCAAGGTTGACGAAATTAGAGGTAGTTAACCCTAATTAGTAGTCATCTTATGCTCAAGTGTTCTTGTGGTGCCAAGAGGTCATGGTTGAGGTTGTGGTGAGGTTTCTCCACCCATAAGGAGCTATGTGAGTTAGCCGAAGGTTCTCCGGGGATTAATCCACTAACGGATAGGGATCGTTCACCTTATCGACAGCCATGGAGTACGAATGTCATCTCCGAACTATGTAAAGATTTTGTGTTAGCGTTTGTTCTTTATTGTTTATTTTATATTTCTGCTATCCTACTAACCTTGTAAGAACAACAAGCATTTTGGGTGACGAGCTATTCACCCCTCCCCCCCCCTCTAGTCATCCGACCATTCCCAAAAAGTGGTATCAGAGTGAGGTTGCTTGTCTACGGACTAATTGTCGGAAGAGCAAAGTGCTAGAGGAAGATGGAAGCCGAAGGACCTCTAGGATAGGATATTAGGATCCCACCTCCATACGATCGAAATGATTTTGATTATTGGAGGAAATGGTTGGAGACTTGGTTTCAAATGGATTGGGACCATTGGATCACGTTAGAGGTTCCATTCGAAACTCCGATGGACAAAAAGGGAAAACGTCTCCGACCTCGATATTGGACCAAGGAACAAAAGGAGGAAGCGGAGATGGATAAGGAGGTAACGAGAATTATTTTGAATTTATTACCTTTTTATATTGTGTCGTGTGTAGGTGAATACAAGAATGCTCATGAGCTATGGATTAAGGTGATAGCTCTTCATGAGAATCCTACACAAAGACAAGAAGTGGAAGAGCCCAAGGATAAGGGCTTATTGGTTCAAGAGGAGGAGAAGGACCAATCAGAAGTTGAATTGAGTTCAACATCTGAAGAGGAAGTGAAATCGTCCACATCCTCAAGTAAGGAAGAAGAAGAGAAATCCAAGGTGGAGGAGATCTAGGAAGCTCAACCCTCAACCTCAACTATCGAGAAGAGTCGGAAATCACACATCAAATGCTTTGAGCGTGGGGAGATGGGACACTACAAGAGTAGGTGTCTTTTACTCAAGAAAGTCAAGGAGATAAACCCTAAATCCGGTAAAGTTCATTTGAAATCTAATGTGGGTTGTAGGGATGAAGTCAAGGATAAGAAGCATATAATTTGCTTCACATGTGGTTGGCGTGGTCACTACCACACAAAATGTCCAAGGAAAGAAGAGCTTAAGAAACTAGGGCATTTGAAAAAATTGGAGAAGTGTAACTCAAGTCAAGAGGGAGCTTCAAAGGTAAAAGGGAAGGTAATTTCTAATTTAAAGTTTAATCCCATTTCTAATTCATATATGCTTGTGAGAAATAATGTAAATTATTTACCCAAGTACAATCATGGATTTAGGTATAATGATAAGAATAGGGTTAACAAAATAAATAATCCTAAGACATGATTATCTAAATCTAGACCTAATAAGACCCAAACTACCATGCCTAAGGAAAGAAATATAGTAAATTATCAAGACATTAATCCCAACAAGGGGAGACATATGCCTAGGAAGGTGGGTAGGTTTAGGCATGTCCAAGATGGGCATGTTGACTTTAGGTTTAGAACCCTAGAATTGGAAAATCAAGCCTTGGAGACAAGGCTTGAGGAAATGGAGAGAGCCCTAGATAGGTTCATTATTGGACCTAGGGGACTTGATATGTGTTTGGGTAGTCAAAAACCTAACAATGATAGATCGGATTTAGGATACCGGTCTTGGTCTTCCAATGCTAAGGAAAAGTCATATGTAAGAGTGTCATATGACTATAGCAAGGAGAAGTCCAAAAATGACAAGGGAGTGTCATTTAAGGGCAAAAATGCATTAACCAAGGACAAGATGTCCAAGGTTAAAGGGAAGAAGAACTTAACTAAGGACAAGGTGTCCAAGTTTAAGAAGGTCACTTTTGTAGGTCAAGGGTCACCGAAGGTACATCGGTATGGACTAGCATTTGTGGTTGAGTCAACTAGGGAGGCAGTTAAGGCTAGGAGCTCTGGGGGAGCCCTAGGAGTCTTTGGGACATATAGTAAATATCCATGGATTGTGCCAAGGGTTTGGAAACATATTTGAGTCTCAAACCTAGGGATTTGGCATATTGGGATTGTGTTTCATGCAAGAAATATGACATTGGGATCATATTGCATGAAAATTTAGTTATTGATGTATAGATGTCATATAAACCAATACTAGGGATGCGTTGTGATTTGGTGTGGGCAAATACATCAAGAGAAAGCCAAAACTAAGTCTTTAGGTTAAGGTTCATTTGGACCATTTAGATAGTTTTGGATTTTGTGTCAATCTTGGGATCTGAGATATGTATATTTTTAAATGTATTTTTCCTAAGTAGACATGGGTACCATAAATCTCTCCATAAAATTTAGAAATTTTGGAGAATTGTGTAATTATTGGCGCATTTCTGAAATTGAGTTCAGAAATGCTGAAAGACTGATATCAGAGTATCAGTCGATTAGTGCAGAAGACTAGTCGACTGGTAACAATGCTTTCTAGAGTGAGAAAGCTACGATAAGATTTTTCGATAGGGATAAGTCAATTGGTAAATGTTTCAGTCAACTGATACATGCTGAAACTGTTTTTTCAACATTCGAAAAATGCTCAAATGATGGTAAACATGTGTATAATCTTATGAAGGGTTAATACACAATATTTATGATCATTGGAGGATAAAGAATCCAATAATTGAGATATTGTTAGAGTATTTGATGTGTGGTAAAGGGGGAGAAGCGTTGTTTTAAATAGGAAATCAATACCCCTTTACAAGAAATCCAAGCTTAAGGGGGAGCTTAGGTGAAGGGGGAGTAATTGTTGCTCATTTGTTGGCAAAGGCGGAGAAGTATTTTTGCAATGAAAACCTACTCAAGAGGGGGTTTGGGTAAAAAGAAGAGCTTAAGGTTATGTTTCATGATTTATGCATGTTCATTTGCATTGTTATTGTTTCCCTAAGTTAAACGGGTTGTCAAACATCAAAAATAAGGAGATTGTTGGAGCAATTTAAGTGCTCTAAGTTTTGATGTTTGGGCAAATGTTTAAATTAGTTTTATTATAATATTTGATATGCATTGTAAGTGTGCAGGATACAGGTACTACAAGGAAAGTCCAAGTGGGATCTTGGCAAAGGAGAAAAGTCCAAGTGGGATCTTGACAAAGGAGAAAAGTCCAAGTGGGATCTTGGCAAATGAGGAAAGTCAAGGACTAAAACCGAAAGAAACTCCAGAAGGCAAGACATGAAGGATGAGGAGGCATCCGAGGGACGCGAGGTTGATGGAGGAGGCTAGAAGTCTAAGTCTTAGCAAAGGAAGACCCGACAACAAGAACCGAGGCTAAAAGAAGCTCCAAAAGGTAAGATGTGAAGGATGGACAGGCATCCCAGGGACGCAAGGCTGATGGAGAAGGCTAGAATGCTAGTTCTAGGTTGGTCGGTGTTGAGTGAATGAATGTTGGTGTAGGAAGCACCATATTGAACCTTGTTTTGATATTGACAAAGGATTCAAAGTTAAGTATTATTTGTGATCTAACGATGTTACTCAAGTTGTGCAGGAAAAGTCCTAGGTATAATAGGCACTAAGTCCTAGTTCTATGAATTGGGCAATAAGTCCTGGCCGGGGGATGGGCAACTAAGTCCTGACATAAGGTTGGGCAATAAGTCCTGGTCGTGGACTGGGCACTAAGACCTGGTTGAGGGCTGGGCACCGAAGACTTGGTTCGAGGAATTGGGCACTAAGACCTGGCCGAGGGTTGGGCACTGAAGACCTGGTTCGAGGAATTGGGCACTAAGTCCTGGTCGCGGATTTGGCACGAAGACCTGGTGAGTAAAGCTGGGCAAAAGTCTAACCGGAGGAGCCGGTTGGCAAAAAGGTAAACTCTCCTGAGAGGAGTAGGTGAGGACGCGTTCCCCATCGAGGGAACAGTAGGCGTCGGTTCGACCTAGGGTTCCATTTGGGAGACCCGAAGTCAGAACCAAGACAGCTACGGCTGTAATTACTACTTATTATGTTTTTGGGACTAACCTTAGTTGTGGGTCGAAGGACTGATCGTCTGCAAGTGAAGGTTCTTCACCGGGCCTAGGTGCCTGAATGGAGTCAGGCGCCCGATTGGGCTCAGGCGCCCGTAAGGATACGAGCGCCCAAGGGTGAAGGCAAAAATCGAAAACCAGCTGTGAAGTCACTGAACCAAGGCGGATCAGGCGCCCGTGAGGTCACGGGCGTCCCCATCAGCTCAGGCGCCCAAGTGGGGAGGATAAGCGCTGACCGAGCCCGCGGATAAGGATTCCTGGATCGAAGGGCACGTGCCAGGCACCCCCAACCCATCAGGCGCCCGATAGAGGACTATAAAAGGGGCTCGACCCCAAGGCTTCAACAACACAGTTTTCTAACGCTCCAAAGCTTTTCGTTCAAGCGCTACACCCCGGCAGACTCCGACTTCAAGATTCCAGCGTCGACGACGACCCTCTGCTCCACAATACGATCCACACCAGGCGTCGGTAACGAAAAGTGTAACTAGTTTCATTTCCGCTATATTCCTGTACTCAATTTGTAAACTGCTTTTGCGCGATTATAGTATTTCCCAAAGTCAACGGTCAAGGACTGTGGGCCTTGGAGTAGGAGCCGACCGTGACTCCGAACCAAGTAAAAAATCTTGGGTTCTTGTGTGCACTTAATTATTTCCGTTGCGTTTTCGCTCTTTATTCTATCCGAAATGTTTTAACGATATTCACCCCCCCCTCTATCATTTTTCTCGATCCAACAATGTACTCTTGGTTGAAATCCTGGGATTAGGGTTTTACCAGTCGATTGGTATGGGATCAGTCGACTGGTTGAGGTCACAGAAAGATCAGTCAACTGATCTTTCTGTGCAGTCGACTGGTGTCGGCTGAATTTGAACGTTGGGTTGTAGTGTTCGAATTCCACAGCTGTCAGTCGACTGGTGTTGGCACCAGTTGACTAATAACGCCTGGATCAACAAACAAGTTCTATTTAAGAGAACTCAGTTTGCTTGAGCAAGATTGACGAAATTAGTGGTGGTTAACCCTAATTAGTAGCCATCTTGTGCTCAAGTGTTCTTATGGTGCCAAGAGGTCTTGGTTAAGGTTGTTGTGAGATTTCTCCACCCACAAGGAGATACGTGAGCTAGTCGAAGGTTCTTCGAGGACTAATCCATCGATGAATAGGGATCATCCACCTTACGAACAGTTGTGGAGTAGGAGCATCATCTCCAAACCACGTAAAGAATTTGTGTTAGCGTTTGTTCTTTATTGTTTAGTTTGTATTTCCACTACGTTACTAACCTTGTAGGTAGAACAAGCATTTTGGCTGACGAGTTATTCACCTCCCCCTCTAGCCATTTGATCATTTCCAACATGGACCTCGGAAGCGAGGTTAACACAAAGAGATATACTCCGAAACGAGCTAACCAATCTCCGGATAAAAGAAGGAGAAATGGTAGTTAAACTGCACGCGAAGATTAAGGAGCTGATCACTGGACTTACGAATCTTAGAGAAATGGTAACAAATTAAGATTCGTTAAAGCATGCCTTGAATGCTTTCCCCAGAATACCAGAATGGATGTCGTTAGTCGACTCCTACTACATTTCTAAGGACCTCGAGGTAAGTACACTGGAAAATTTATTTTCTACTTTCGAACTTCACAAATCTCAGTGTGTAGGAAGAAAGGAAAAATAGACAACATCGCCTTGAACACGGGGAAGATCGAATCCGAGGAGGAATCTTCAACCGATGAAGAGGAAACGACCTATATGGTAAGGAAGTTAAATAAATATTTTAAATCTAATAAGTTTAATAAGATACAGGGTAAACAAAAACACTCTCTTAGAAAAAGTCAAGTCAAATGCTACCACTATAACGAAGAAGGACACATCAAGGACTACTGCCCAAAGTTGAAAAACAAAAAGAAGGAGAAAGAAAATAAGTCCAAATGCAAGAACTTGAAAGCTACGTGGGATGATTCGTCATCAGAGTCCGAACTCGAGGAGTACGTCGGACTTGCACTTATGGCAAATCACCAAAAAGAGAGTATCAATGAAGGGGGAGCTACTTTAGAAGAAAGCAGCGATGAAGAGGGAGCTTCCAACTTCGAACACGATATGTTAAGTGAGATATATCTGTTACCTCCTGATCAATTATATAATGATATCAAACAAATGACTAGATCACTATGCAAATTGAAAAATAAAAATATAGACCTAAAAAGAAAATTAGTCTCTGCATGCCCACTAAAACTATATGATCAATTAAAGCATAAAAAGGATAGACTAAAAGAATAAATTGAATTGTTGAAAAATCATGCATGTTCAGATATTTCTAGTTCAAAGGTTAAATATTTAGGAGGATTCAATTGGTATTTGAGAAATCATAGCGGTCAAATTACAAAAGTGCCCAAAAATTATATTCCAACTAAATTTTTAATAAATCCAATCGGTAAAAATTTATATTGGATCTCCAAATCTGTTTTAAATTGTTATATATTTTTTTCTTGTTTTATATATATGTTTAGTAGTTAGAAATTAAATAAATTGCTTTAAAAATTCTTGAATAATGAAAATAATATTCACCATCTATTTTTGGATTTAATTCATTTTTGAAATTTTCTGTGATAAATATAATTCATATTTAACCATAGAAAATTTTTAAGATTTTTTGTTTATTGTTATACAAATTTCTATGAATTTGTCATCAAAAATTGAAGTTTTAATTTTATAATACTTAAAAAATTATTTTCGAAAAACCAGATTTTTCAAGAATGACAAGTTGTATTTTGACCGTTAAGAAAATTTTTCAAGATTTTCTGTAATGAAATTTTTTTAAGTCACTTAAAAGATTTATTTTTCTTTGAAAATTTTTACATAGTCATATTGCCTACTTTGAAGTGACGACAAATGTTTTGGAAATTTTCTAAGTAACAAATGATTTTTTATGAATTTATTTTGGAAAAATAAATTTAAATATTAAAAATCTCATAAATAAAATTCTTACGTATTATTTTTTTTTAGCTACTCTATGTTAGATTTCATATATTGAAAAAAAAATCATCAACTATATTTGTTGAAAAAAACTACCTTCGAAAATTTACCTTTGAATATAATTTCTTTTCTCTTTACGTAAAAATATTTTTTTTAAACTATACCTTTCACTCAGCAAAATTATTTTTTTAACCTTTTAGAAATCTTTCAGATTTTTACTAAAGTATTTTAGTATGAAATATCTTTAAGTTTTTTTTTGTTAATCCTGATTTGTTGATGTGATCAAGGGGAGAATTTTAAGAGATATTTTGATGCTAAATTACATAGTTAGTTTTTCTTGTTTTTATAAAATAATACTCATTTATGTTTTGGTTTATCCTAATTTAACTTGAATTGATGCACATCAAAAAGGGAAAATTGTAAGTATCCGGGGTTAGTTTTGATGTGATCAACCAAGCCAAGTTATATCCAAGTTATTTTTTATCCTTGTGAGTGTACAGGAGCTTAGGAGCACAAGAAGTCAAGCAGAAGACGCAGCAAATGAGAAGGATGACACGGGGAAGAGAGCCAACGGACTCAGTACATTCAAGGACGCAGAGGCTGCGGAAGAATACACCGATGAATGAGAAGGGCGAGGAGGAAGTCTGTTCAAGAAGAACGTCAGAGTCGGGTTCGGGTGAGCTCAAATATGGATGGCCGAAAATCACCCAAGCGAATGATAGGTAAAAAAAGTCAACATGAGAGTTGACTTTAATTAAAAGGTCAACTGAGTCGCCTTAACTGCCTCTTGAGGTGTCGCAGTTGCCTCGAATGAGTTCTGTGTTATAACAGAACTAAGGCACCTCAGGTCGAAACGGAGGCGTCTCAGATTAAACTTTATCGTTGAGTGACCGTTGCGTGGATAAAATTCTATCCATCGAAGGCACCTCAGATCACAATTGAGGTGCCTCCAAGCCATGTCAGCACAATGGTAACACCTGTTATCAAACTATAAATAGCCCCCCCCCCCCCCCCAAGAGTTAGGACTAAGTAGCAACACTTGTAATTCCTTTTCGTAGTCTTTTCTAAGCTAAAAACAGTTTGTAAGAGGCTCTTCCGCCTACACCAAATGAGATATTATATTTGTAGTGGAGTTTTTCAACTGTCTTGGATTAGCAATCACCTTGGTTGCAACCAAGTAATTCTAGTGTCTCTTTATTTTTATATTGTTTATTATTAATTGCTAGATTCATCGTCCATCTTTGGTTAGATATTGCTAAAGATCCAGTTCTATATTTGCAAGGCTATACACACCCCTAGTCGGCCTGCACGGGACCAACATATGTTCCCTGTAGGATGGCCTAAGTTGTATGTTCCGGAAAGAGTCGTCGACGATGGCCGGTCGCTGAGGATTAGCCCCTGCGGAGGTTGCTATGTCGTCGAGGAACGAGAGAATCTTGTGAGAGTAACACGAGCGTTAAGGGACATGCCGGTTAGGGTCCGGTGGAGTCCACTCTGACACTCAAGTTAGTAGGCTGGCCGAACAATGATGCTAAAGAAAGGAAATATGTAGAGATCAGACCTCGTAACCCCCCCCCCCACCGGAGGGGTTGAACTACCTTTTATCTTGCTGTAGATCGCCCGATCGTGCCCCCCCTTATCGGTGCCACGACTCCAATATTTGAGCCACGGTCCCCGTGTTTGGTGATGAGGGGATATATCTCGAAACCGTCGGCGCCCCTGCCATTCTTCCCCTCATGGGTCCAACGGTACAGGGGGAGGGTGCGTGGACTCTTCTAATACCCAGTCAGCTATTGTCAGGGCCCCGACCCTCGAGATGAGCTCGATAATCCCGGGAGGTTAAGTCTTACAAGGTAGGCCTCCCGAGTGTGTCCTTGAGGGGGTCCCAAGACTTGAGTGAGGGGATCAAATCGGGCCCATAACTTCTTCATTCCCGTGTCCACCCAGGGCTACCTAGCCCCATCACAAGTCCCTCCTTCAAGTCTAATCGAAGGAAGTATGGCTGACTGATCAGGCTGGGGTCAGGATGAAGAAGTTGGGTGGGCCCAGGCCCGTGTCCGCGTGCCTGTTCTAGTCATAACTATGTCGTGTCCCCCCCTTCTCCCTTTTTTTTTTGACATATTCCCGAAGTCTCTTGACCCGGGCTGCTCTTTTGAACACGTCCCCGAGCTCCGGCGATTTTGGCGGTATCTAAGATATCAAGGTGACCTGGCGAGGCATCGACAATTGATCCCTAGCAGATCCTTAGGGCGATCCGAATGTATCTTTACCGTATTGGCCTTCAATTGTCTCGGGGGAGGTGTCGTTTCCCTATAAAAGTGGGCTTGACGACGCCCTGTGGCTGCCTTACCCTAGCTGTTGTCTCGAGCTTTTCTTCCTTATTCGCCCTTCTTCCCGGCGTTCGCCTGGTGTGGGTAACTTCCTCTTTGTCCTCTGCCTTCTTTCTTCCACTTCCCGGGTCATAATAAGAAAGACAAAGAGGTCTTCGGGCTTAGATAACTGTTCTTTGGATGAATTGGGGTTTCATTCTGAATGGTATGTAACCATCTCCTCCAAGGTGAGGTTGGACTCTCTTCAGGCCGCCTGTCAGAAATATGGCATTCCAACAGATTGGGAGGTGAGGGTCTCAACCGCCGATTAATGGCCTGTGGCCCCCGATGAGGGTTTTTACACCTTCTTCCTAGGGCAACTGGAACTAGGGTTGTGCTTCCCTATACCTTCTTACTTTATGAATGTCGTCCATTATTTTCACATCCCCCTCCACTAACTGGCTCCTAATGCCTTTGCCCAGATGAGCGGGGCTCTGATCCTCTTCAAACTTTTCGGCATTCCTCTAACTCCCCGATTCTTCTATTTTTTTTCTTTACCCATGTGGGTGCTCACGGGGCCTTTGGCATCACCGCTCGGGGTGGTCATAAATTTTTGGGAGACCTTCCTTCCTCTCACAAAGGGTGGAAGGAGATATTTTGCTACGTCCGTCTTCCCGAGCGTCCTTTAAGCGATATTCATTGGCTAGAGAGCTTGCCTCCTGTCCCCGATGTTGGGACCGGGTGCATGTTGACATGGATGCGGGTTCGTAATTTTAAAATTAATTATGTGCAGCGGAAGGTTTAGCATAAATAATTTCTCAAATTATTTAACCATACATCTAAGCATGCAACCTTATGTTGTGTAGACATGATCATATATTTAAAATTTTGCAGAAACGTAAACTAATTTACTTGTTATCTCGCGTAACTCGAAGAAAGGGACGAGATCCAACCGTAAGCGTCCCTCGGAAGCTCCGCCTCTATTCGCGTCCACACCGAGTATCTTCAGGATGACTTCGCAAAGCCACGAGTTTCGTGCCGACAAGAACTACTAGATTTTCCAAAGGCACGACAAGAATACCAAGAGAGAGATAGGAAGACTAACCACCAAACGAAGAACGGAATCAAGATTCCGTGAGGAAAGAAGGAGTTGCACCTGCTTCTTCTTCTTCTTCGGCAGCTGCTTGGTGGTGGCTGAAGCTCACGGCAAAAGGGGTTCTCCTTTTAGGGCCGGCGGCACTAGAGGAGGGAGAGGGAGAGAAGGAGAGAGAGAGAGGGCTTATTTCTAGATCTCTTAGATTGAATTCTAAGCCTTGCCTTGGTTCCTTTATATAGTAGTCTCTCAACCGCCAAGTCTCCTTTTTATGGAATAAATTTTCATAAGAAATTTATCATATAAATTTTTCTATGATTTATTCCATCATGCCAAGTTTTTATCATAATTTAATTTATAATAAAAACAGCCATGTCTCCCTTTTCTTATGGAATAAATTTTTACAAGAAATTTATTATATAAATTTTTCTTATCATGAAAAAATCAATTCATAATTGATTTTATAAAATAAAATAAACTATTCAAAGTTTATTTTAATTTCCATGAAAATAATAAACCAAATCTCGGTTTACAAAATTTATATTATCCATAATTTTATAAAACAAACCACACTTGGTTTATTTTATAACTTGAACCAAACAATTTGGTTCTCCCTTTTAATGTGGCTGGCCAAACAAAGAGGGTAGGGACCCTCTTTGGCCGGCCAAACCCAAGCCTCGATCCAATGAATTAAACTCATTTAATTCATCCAATAAGTCTTCGAAAGACTTAGCCGTTTTACGCTTCCGATGCGTCTCTGAAAAATTCAGTTTCGACTTATCTCTCTTGATCGGAAAATCCAATTTTCAACTCGTTTTAAATCCCTCGGATTACTCGTAGTGCGTGTGACTAAATAGGCTTTCGATTTATGTTGGCCGTCTATAATTAACCAATTATAGAACGATCATGAGTGACACCTAGTAGTACATCATGATCCCCAATTAATCGAAAGATCAACGGTTGACCTCAGAAATGATTCTGAAACCCTTCAGCAGCTATAATGAATCGTGCCCCATTCCCTTCACCATCTTATACCCACTTGGTTCAGGACATGGTCTATGTGTGTCAGTCCCCACTTGGCAGACTACGTCACACCTAGCCCAAGTAACGTTTCCTCGTCCTATGGATACTAATTACTCTCATGTATTTAAGAGATTCATACTCTGAACATTTCATGCTCTGGCCAGAGGCTTCGAGTAACAATCCGACGATAGGCCTCGGGTATACATCTCCTCGCATGGAGTGGTGAATCCTTTGTAGGTTGTTCAAACATCTTCGGGCACTTCGGCTTATACCCAATCATCCTGGGTCCACACCTCCTTGGAGATGCTTGCTTAAGATGTCAAAGTATAAGTCTCCATGACCAAGATGACTTGAACACCACAAGTCAAAGGAACATCGCACTTAAGCTACAGTAAGAACTTCACTTACATGTCTATATGTGGACTACCATATGAAGTTTTACAGCTAGTCACTCCAATGAACTAGTTCCATTAACTAGCATTCATGTTTATCTCCGGGCATCCCAATGTCACCAGCCAGTGAGAATCGACTGATTAGAGAATAACCCATGCTAGTCTCAACAGAATTGACAGTGTCCGTATCTATCAATTCATCGACTAGAGACAATTTCAATATTTCACAATTGCACATGTAGAGATAATCACTAGTTGTGAATTCATCACAAACTCTCTCATGCTGTGAATTGTATTGCGGACATTCAGTAAATGAGTTTAAGATCTCAATCAAATACACAGACATGTATACTCAAATAGTGAATATTCATTTATTAAAATAAATGATTACAATCATAAGGCGATTGCCTTAGGACACTTCTCTCATATTACTAACAAACTCCCACTTGGCCTAATGCCAATCGCTACGGTACCCAATACCACAGGCTCTAACATGACCCTCAAACTTACTTTGAGGCAAGGCCTTAGTTAAAGGATCCGCTAAATTCCTTTCAGTGGAAATTTTCTCAATTTGTATATCATTCCTACTTATAATCTCTCTGATCAGATGATAGCGACGAAGCACATGTTTGGATCGCTGATGAGACCTTGGTTCCTTTGCTTGTGCTATAGCTCTATTGTTGTCGCAGTAATCTGGTATTGCTTCATCAATGGTTGGAACCACACCAAGTTCTGAGACAAATTTCTTGATCCAGACCGCTTCCTTTGCTGCTTCTGAAGTTGCAATATATTCCGCATCCATGGTAGTATCCGCTACAGTGTCTTGTTTGGAACTCTTCCAACTTATTGCGTCTCCATTCAAAATAAATACGTATCCAGACTGAGATTTGGAGTCATCCTTATCTGTCTGAAAACTGGCATCTGTATACCCACGTATTACTATATCACCTTCTCCATATATTAGGAACGCATCCTTAGTTCTTCTTAAGTACTTAACGATTGTCTTGACAGCCGCCCAATGATCCATTCCTGGATCAGACTGGTATCTGCTTGTGACGCTTAGAGCATACGATACATCGGGCCTAGTACATAACATAGCATACATGATAGATCCTATCGCGGATGCATAAGGAATCTTATTCATGCAAATCCTCTCGTCTTCTGTACGCGGACACATAGACTTCGAAAGGTTGATCCCATGCCTGATGGGAAGGTAACCTTTCTTGGATTCCGACGTGCTAAACCTTTCTAGCACTCGGTCTATATATGTAGACTGTGAAAGACCAAGCAACCGTTTTTATCTATCTCTATAGATTCTAATCCCAAGGATATGTTGGTGCAGGAAGCACCAGATCGAACCTTGTTTTGATATTGGCAAAGGATTCAAAGTTAAGGGTTATTTGTTGTCTAACAATGCTGCTTGAGAGTGCAGGAAACAAAGTCCTAGCGAAGGGCTGCTAGGCACCTGACGATGGGCTGTCAGGAAACCAAGTCCTGGCGAAGGGCTGCTGGGCAAAAACCAAGTCCTGGCGAAGGGCTGCTGGGCGAAACTCAAGACCTGGCGAAGGGCTGCTAGGTGAAAACCAAGTCCTGGCGAAGGGCTGCTAGGCGAAAACCAAGACCTGGCGAAGGGCTGCCGGGCAAAAGTCCAACTGGAGGATCCGGTTGGCACCAGGTAAATTCTCTCGAGAGGAGTAGGTGAGGACGCGTTCCCCTTGAGGGAACATTAGGCGTCGGTTCGACCTAGGGCTCCATTTTGGAGACCCAAAGTCAGAACCAAGACAGCCAAGGCTGTGTAAAATTAACTTATTAATTGCTGTTTTGGACTAACCCTGGATGCAGGACCGAAGGACTGTGTTTCTGCAGCTCAGAGAGCCTCAAAGGAGTGAGGCAGTAGCTGAGCAGGGCGCCCCGGATGTTTCGGGCGCCCCAGAGTCAACCCAAAGTCAGCAGAGCAAGTAAAAGCCCCGACAGCAGCACATTTGGGGGCGCCCCGGATGTTTTGGGCGCCCCGCGCGCATCGGGCGCCCCGCGTGTCGCGGGCGCCCACTGTGCCACGCCACTGGCAGCTGCAGCAGCTCACCCTCGCGAAGAAGATGAAGCCTTGACCGGTCAACCCGGGCGCCCCGCGCGCGTCGGGCGCCTCAGTCAACTGTTATCCCGAAGTCGAAGCGATCAGTCACGACCGAGAGCACGCCGGATCACAAGCCACGTGGGGGGGCGCCCCGAGCATCCCGGGCGCCCCCAGTCCTATATAAAGGACCCTCGACCCTCTTCTTCAGCAATAAAATTCTTCAGACACTTCCACGCTCTTCTGCTCTCGTACTTTGCTCCAGATACTGCCCAACTCGAGCCGACGACGTCCCGCTGCCCCGAAATCTTCGATCTACTCCGGACGTCGGTAAAAGAAGAGCATACTTCTTATTGTATAAGTTTACTGCACTTATTCTGTATTCAATAATTGTAAACTGGTTTACGAACTTATAGAATTGCCCGCAGAAAACGGTCAACGACCGTGGGCCTTGGAGTAGGAGTCGACCCAGGCTCCGAACCAAGTAAAAATCTTGGTGTTCGCATTGTCTGATTTTAATTATTCCGCTACGCAATTGCTCTCTATCGCATCTCTCGATCCAACAAGTGGTATCAGAGCGGGGTAGTTCAAACTTGGTGCAACCACCAGTTTGAAAGTTTTTCGGATTTACAAAATTTTTTATCTTATTTTTTTTCCTTTTTTGTTAATCAACACCACTACATCTTTTCGCCTATTATTTCAAATAAATAATATCTGTAGGAGTATTTAAAAAATCCTTACGCCTTTTTTAATTTTGAATTCTCATTTTTTCACTATAAGTTAGAATTAATAAAACGAACAATTCTTGAAAATTTATCATAAAATTTTTTTTAATATTATTTCTCGAAATTCATGCCACATTAATTCGAGCAATCTTTTAACTCTTATTTTTCACCATTAATCAGAATATTCATTTCCCAAAAATTTTGTCTCAATTTTTTTATTATTTTATTATTATTCTGCCTCGAAATTCGTGCAATTTTTTTTTGGGCAAATTTTTTTTCTTCTTCTCCCGCACTACTAATCCAAGACCAAGTCTTGGTACATTTTGTTCGTTCTTTTGTGTGCAAGAGGTTATTTTATGGCCAACCAAGAATGGAATAGCATCCGTCCACCACTCCTCTCCGGCGAGAACTTCAATTCTTGGAGAAGTCAAATGGAGTCCCTTCTGAAGGCCCACATGGACATATGGATGATCCTCCAAACGGGGTTTACAGTACCTACAGAAGATGGTATGTCGATCGCCTGGGAGAAATTGGACGAACAAACTTTGAGGAAGATCGAGGCAGATGCAAAGGCGACTGTAATCATACAATGCGGCCTAACTAACGAACAACTCAAGCTAGTTGGATCCTTCAACTGTGCTAAAGAAATTTGGGAGAAATTGATCAATCTTCATCAAGAAATCTCGGATGAAGAAGAAGATCAGGTAAGTTATCTCGCACTCTCGGTCCAAGCACAGATAGCCGAGTCAGAGTCTGAACCTGAACCCCAGAGTCGAAATCGAACCAGCAGAATCAGACAACGAACTGACTGAGATGGTAACCAATTTCAAAGTCTTTTCTAAATTAGAATTAAAATAATCAAGCTGATACTGCCAATGGTCGAGGAAGGTATAACTTTTGCAGGGAAACTCCAAGAGAACCACCAAAGAAGAAGCTTCAACCGGTACCCCAAGTCCGACTCAGACACGGAATCAGAGATGAATTTAGATCCGAGACAGCAACAATTAAGGGGGAGATTCCTAATAAGGAATCAAAAGGTAAAATTACAAATTTGAATTTTAAAAATCATATAATTTGTTACATATGCAGGGAGAGAGGGCACTACCAAACTAAGTGTCCTACTCGAAAGATTCAAACGATACCACCGACGGCGACAAAGGAACGAGCTCCAAAAGCACGAAAGAACAAGAGTCGCATCCAATGCTTCAAGTGTCAGGAGGTTGGGCATTACAAAGAAGAATGCACAGATAAACGTTACAAAGATCCAGGGCAACCAACCAAAATGGGTAACTGTGATTTACATCCAAATCCACTCTTTACCTTGAATACTGATAGATTAATTAATCTCCCTTGGTCAAATTTAGATATGGATGCATGCTTAGATAACTTAATGAAATCATGTATATTAGCAAAGTCAAAATTCAAAATGTTAAGATAAGAAAATGAGACTTTGAAAATTAAAATTGATATACAAGAAAAACTGATTAATGATTTTGCAAACGTAGAAAATCCAGAAATTTCTCCTCACTATGACATTATCTGAAGTTTGTCTTGGCTATTCATAGACTAGATACCTTAAGGACTTAACCATTAGTTGAAATTGACAACATAGTATGGGAGGAGGTGAGATGATAGTACGTTGGGGAAACCAACTCTAATAAGATCAAGTCTACTTGGTCTCTTTAGACTGGTGAAACCAGCCGAAGCTACCGATCCAAGACCCAAGCTAGTTAGACCAGAAAATGACCTAATTTAATTTGAAAATGAAATTTCATTAAAAGGCTTTGTCTAGGAAAGGGTGGATGATCCCATAAGGCTACGGCCAAAGAAGGCCTAGTGCCTCGCNGCAGGGTAAAAAGTCTAGCGAATGACTGCTAGGTACTGGCAAAGGAATGCCAGGGTAAAAAGTCCTAGCGAAAGACTACTAGGCACTGGCGAAGGAATGCCAGGGTAAAAAGCCCTAGCGAAGGACTGCTAGGCTCCAGGCGAAGGATAGCTTGGGACTGAAGCCCTAGCGAAGGAATGCTAGGCACCGGGCGAAGGACAGCTCGGTATCCAATGTTAGTGATATGAGAGAAGTGTCCTAAGGCAAACGCCTTATGATTGTAAATATTTATTTTAATAAATGATAATTCACTATTTGAGTATACATGTTTGTGTATTTGATTGGGATCTTAAACTCATCTACTGAATGTCCGTAATATAATTCACAGCATAAGAGAATTTGTGATGGGATCACAACTAGTGATTATCTCTACATGTGCAATTGTGAAGTATTGAAAGTATCCCTAGTCGATGAATTGATAAAAACGGACACTATCAATTCTGTTGAGACTAGCATAGGTTATTCTCTAATCAGCTGATTCTCACTGGCTGGTGACATTGGGATGTCTGGAGATAAACATAGATGCTAGTTAAGGGAACTAGTTCATTGGAGTGACTAGCTGTAAAACTTCATATGGTAATCTATAAAGATATGTCACTGAAGTTATTACTGCAGCTTAAGTGCGATGTTCCTTTGACTTGCGGTGTTCAAGTCATCTTGGTCATGGAGACTTATACTTTAACATCTTAAGCAAGCATCTCCAAGGAGGTGTGGACCTAGGATGATTGGGTATAAGCCGAAGTGCCCGAAGATGTTTGAACAGCCTACAAAGGATTCACCACTCCTTGCGAGGAGACGTATACCCAGGCCTATCATCGGATTGTTACTCAAAGCCTCTGGCCAGAGCATATCATGTTCAGAGTGCGAGTCTCTTAAATACATGAGAGTAATTAGAAATCCAAAGGACGAGAAAGACATTACTTGGGCTAGGTGTGACGTAGTCAGCCTAGTGGGGACTGACACAAATAGACCATGTCCTGAACCAAGTGGGTATAAGATGGTGAAGGGAATGGGGCACGATTCATTAGAGCTGTTGAAGGGTTTCGGAATTTCTTCTAAGGTCAAACCGTTGATCTTTCGATTAATTGGGGGGCATGATGTACTACTAGATGCCACCCATGACCGTTCTATAATTGGTTAATTATAGATGGCCAACATAAATCGAAAGTCTATTTAGTCATACGCACTACGAGTAATCCGAGGGATTTAAAACGAGTTGAAAATTAGATTTTCCAATCAAGAGAAATAAGTCGAATCTGAGTTAATCAGAGGCGCAACGGAAACTTAAAATGGCTAAGTCTTTTGAAGGCTTATTGGGCGAATTAAATGAGTTTAATTCGCGATCGGTTCGGCTCGGTTTGGCCGGCCAAAGAGGGTGTTAACCCCCTTTGGTTTGGCCGGCCATTAAAAGGGGATAAAACCAATTTTTTTGGTTTAATTAATAAAATAAATCTAGCGCGATTTGTTTTATAAATTATGGATAAATAAATTTATGTAAAGAAATTTATATAAATAAATTTATAGAAATTTATTCTTTTATGAAAATTAAAATGATCCATGAAACGGTTTATTTTAATTTTATAAAATCAATTATGAATTGATTTTTCCATAATAAGAAAGTTTATAAATTTCTTATAAAATTTATTCCATAATAAAAGCAGAAGAAGTATTTGTTTTATTATAAAGTTAGTTATAATAAAACTTGGTTTAAACGGAATAATTCATAAGAGAATTTATAGGATAAATTTGTTATGAAAATTCCGTTAAGAGGGAGACTTGGCAAGGGAGATGCTACTATATAAAGGAACCAAAGGCAAGTCCTTAATTCTAATTGAGTAATCAAGAGATTAACTCTCTCCCTCTCTCTCTTATTCTCTTCCTCTCCCTCTCCTTCCAACCTAGGGTCGGTGCCCCCTTTGGTCATCCTAGGGCCGGCGCACCTCAACCTAGGGCCGGCGTACCACCCTCTCTTCCAAGGGTTGGCGTGAGTCGACTCCACCAAGTAGAAGCCGAAGAAGAAGAAGAAGAAGCGGATCGCATCTCCTTCCTTCCCGGAATTGTGATTCCGTTATCTTGGTGGTTAGTTTCCATTCTTTTCTCTTGTTGCTCTAGTTGTGCCTTTAGAGAATCTAGTAGTTCTCGTTGGCACAAAACTCGTGACTTTGCGAAGTCATCCCGAAGAGAACTCGACGTGGACGCGAATAGAGGCGAAGCTTCCAAGGGACGCTACGGTTGGATCTCGTCCCTTACTTCGAGTTACGCGAGGTACTTAGTAAATTAGTTTACTTTTCCGCAAAGTTTTAATTTATGACCATGTCAACACATCATAAGGTTGCATGCTAGATACGTGGTTAAAATAATTTGTGAAATTATTTTATGCTAATTCTTCCGCTGCACGTAAAAATTTAAAATTTTACGAACCCGTATCCTTGTCAACATGCACCCGGTCCCAACATCTAAGACCTGGCAAAGGACCGCCAGGTAAAAGTCCAACCAGAGGAACGATTGGCATCTGGTAAATTCTCCCGAGAGGAGTAGGTGAGGACGCGTTCCCCGTCGAGGGAACAGTAGACGTCGGTTCGACCTAGGGCTCCATTTAGGAGGCCCAAAGTCAGAACCAAGACAGCTAAGGCTGTATAAACTAACACATTATTATTTTATATTGTTTTGGACTAACCCTGGATGCAGGACCAAAGGAACGAGTGTCTGCAGCTCAGAGAGCCTCAAAGGAGTGAGGCAGTGGCTGAGTAGGGTGCCCGGAGTGTCCCGGGCGCCCCCAAGGTGCATGCAAAACAATGTAAGTAAGGAAGGCTTCGAATAGCTGCTGGGCGGGGCACCCCCACTGCTCCCGGGCGCCCCCAGCGCCAAGTACCGAAGCAGCTCCCCTCGAACCCAACGGATGAAAGTTTGACCCGGTCAATACGGGCGCCCCGAGCGCTCCGGGCGCCCCGGTCAAAGCTGATCCCGAAGGTAAAGGGATTAGACGCTCATCGAGACCGAGGCAGATCGGATGACATGTGGGGTGGGGGGTGCCCCCGACGATCTAGGCGCCCCCAGGCCCTATAAAAGGACCCTCGAACCAAGGCTTCAAGGCAACAATTGAATTCAACGCTTCTACGCTCTTCTGCTCCCGCGCTCTGCTCCGGAAACCTCCCGACATGAGACTCAAGCGCCGACGACGTCCTCCCGCTCCGAAAATACCATCTACTCCGGACGTCGGTAAAGAAGAGTTGATTTCTAATTTACTGCACTTATTCTATAAACAATCTTTGTAAACTACTTTTTGCGCCTCATATAGAATTGCCCAAAGTAAACGATCAACGATCGTGGGCCTTAGAGTAGGAGTCGACCCAGGCTCCGAACCAAGTAAAAATAATTGTGTTTGCGTGTGTTGTGTTTTATTTTCCGCTGTGCAATTTCTCTATCCCTAAATCCGAATGATTACAGATATTCACCCCCCTCTATCGGTTCTCTCGATCCAACACTATTTACCGTTGTCCGACACCAGCTTATGAGGGATACCATATCTGCATACAATGTCTTTCCATAAAACCTTCATTACCGCCCCCTCTGTGATTTTGGCCAGAGGTTCAGCCTCTACCCATTTAGAGAAGTAATCAACGAGGACCAGGAGGAATTTCTTCTACTGGGGTCCAATGGGGAAAGGTCCGACAATGTCCATTCCCCACTGGTCGAATGGACACGATACGGTAGAAACCCTCAATGGCTCCATTGGGCGATGAGAGATGTGATGATGCCTCTGACAGGCCTTGCATCTGGTTGCGAAGGAGAGCGAGTCAGCCTGCACAGTATGCCAAAAATACCCCGCCAAAAGGATTTTGCGAGCAAGGGATCTTCCTCCAATATGGCTTCCACAGAAGCCCTCGTGCACTTCTCGCATGATGTAGCCAATTTCCTCTGGCCCGACACATTTAAGGAGGGGCCTGGCGTAGGCTCTCTTATATAACTGATCCCCGACCAGTGTGAACCCCTCTACTCGTCGGCGAATCAACCGACTCTCTGAGCTCCCACTTGGCAGGGATCCATCCCGGAGAAAGGATATATATGGATTCCTCCAGTCCGCGGGTTCGTCTGTTCTGAGTTCTTCTCCGATTTGGGCCACCATGGCCTCCGTCACACTGGGCTCCTCCAAACGCCAAGTAGATATGGAACTAGCCAGCTTAGCTAGTTCATCGGCCCGTATATTATCTGACCTGGAAATCTTCTGCAAGAACACCTCCGAGAAAGTGGTTTTCAACTGTTCGTATAGAGCTACATACCTTTGCAACCGTTCGCATTTGACTTCAAAGCCGCCAGCTACTTGTTGAGCCACTAATTGCGAGTCCGAGTAGATCATGATTCAGCGAGCGCCCATGTGTCGGGCCACCTGTAATCCTGCTAAAATCGCCTCGTACTCGGCTTCATTATTGGTGGCTTTGTAGTGAAGCCGGATAGACAAATGCAGTGTGTCTCCCCTGGGGGAGATCAATAGCAGTCTCACTCCGCTGTGTTGGCGGTTGGCAGATCCATCCACATACGCCTTCCACATATCGTCATTCTCTGCCTCTAGGACGGTCTCCAACATGAAGTCATAGAGAGCTTGCACCTTGATAGCGGTTCGAGGCTGATACTCAATGCCATATTCGCTTAACTCCATCGTCCACTTGATTAGCCTGCCCGACGCCTCGGGGTTAGTAAGGACTCGGGCGAGCGGGCTATTAGTGAGGACCACGATGGGGTGTGCCAAGAAGTATGGTCGTAACCTTCGGGCCATCAGGACCAAGGAATAGGCCAGCTTCTCCATCATGGTGTACCGCGTCTCGGCGTCCTTTAGTAGATGTCCGAAGAAGTAGATGGGATATTGTATCCGATCCTGCTCTCGGACAAGCACCGACCCTACCGCTTGCTCGATTGCTGATAAATAGACGAATAATGTCTCCCCTTCCACCGACTTATGCAGGGTCGGGAGATCTGCCAAATAGGCTTTTAGTTCTTCAAAGGCCTTATCACACTGGCCATCCCATTCGAATTTGGCAGCTTTTCTCAAAATTTTGAAGAAAGGGAGGGCCTTGTCTGTAGATTTGGAGATAAATCGCGACAGGGCAGTGATTCTGCCATTTAAACGCTGGACCTCCTTGAAGTTTTGCGGGGGTGGCATATCCAAGATGGCTTTGACCTTCTCCGTGTTGGCCTCAATCCCTCTTTCCGTCACTATGTACCCTAGGAACCTGCCACTTTTTGTTGAGGCAATCGACCCTTAAATGATTGGAAGATCATGGTTTTGATATGTGTGTCTGAATATGTTTAAGGTTAGAGTGTTATGTTGTATTTGATGTGTGTGATTGATTTTGCAGGACTTAGAGAATCACACATGGTGGACATATCCGAGGGACGAGAGCCGAGGGCGGAGAGCTCCAAGGGCAAGCGGGGAAGTTGACTTCAAGGGCACACGTGAAGGGTGGCATGGAGGCAAGCTAAGGGAAGGCTTGCGTGCACATCCGAGGGATGATAGCCAGAGGAAGAGGACTTTAAGAGGTAAGCCAAGGGAGCAGGCCTGAAGACATACGTGAAGGAGAAGGTCCGGAGGGCTGGAACTAAGCTTGGGACTAAGCTGAGAGGCAGGGCAGTCGACTGCCCCAGGGGCAGTCGACTGCCAAAACTCACAGAGAGTTTTCGGCCTCGGACCAGTCAACTGCCCTTGGGGCAGTCGACTGGTATACCCCGAAAACTAGCCGTTGGTTAGCAATTAATGCTAGACCAGTCGGCTGTCCTTGGGGCAGTCGACTGGTGCGGGGCTGGACAGACTGCGAGTTTGTCCTGTTCACCTATAAAAGGAACACCTTTTTGCACGTGAGCAGTACGGTTCCGTACAGTGTCGAAGTGCTGCTCGTTTGAAGAGTGTTTTCTACTTCCTCTCACATTCTACTTCATTCTGTAAAGAGGAAGATCACCGTTGTAAAGGTTTCTCCACCTGAAGGAGAGTTTTCCGTAGTGAAAGTGGTGCTCGCGGCATGGATCCTTGGACTAGTCACCCATCTGGGTGGATACCAAGTAATAATATCGTTGTTAGCATTGTCTTGATTTCCTTTGCATATTATTTCTGCTGCGCTAACCATTCTGTAGAGATCCATTCCGAAAAAGTGCTATTCACCCCCTCTAGCACGCCCAGACGATCTATCAGTTGGTATCAGAGCCGGTGCGTTTAGGAAGAACTAACCGTCAACCGGAGCAAATATAATGACGTTTCAAGAGGGATACTCGACCGCACGACCGCCCTTCTTCGACGGGAATGACTTCTCTTACTGAAAAGGTAGGATGCAATACTACCTTATGAACGATATTGAGAACTGGATTAGTGTTGCAGATGGCTTCGAGGCACCCGTCGATGAAAGAGGAGAACCAACCCCGATGAGATCCTGGTCGAAGGAGATAATGAAGAAGCTGCAATCCAATGCCAAGGCCACCACCACACTGCAGTGCGGACTCTCAAAGGAGCAACTGAACAAGGTGGGCCATTCAAGAGCGCCAAGGAACTGTGGGACAAGTTGGTGGAACTGAACGAGGGGTCAAACGAGTCCAGAAGAGCGAAGTAGGACTTGCTCGTGGCCCAACTCCAATCCCTATCCATGAAGAGCAACGAGACTGTCAGCCAGCTACATGGAAGGGTGAAGGAAGTAATCAATGAGCTCCATGTGATTGGAGAGAAGATCGAGAACCGGGACATCGTTAGGTACGTTTTACATTAAGCCTTCCTGAGAACCACCTTGTGGGCATCCATGGTTGATGCATACAAGGTATCAAGGGATTTGCCCAGTGTAAAATTAGATGACTTATTCTGTGAATTCGAGCTACATGAGCAAGCTAATGTCTTTGCCAAAGAGAAAGGTATTGCTTTTGTTGCAGAAAAGGAAAAGAAGAAGAGGAAGGAGAAGAAGAAGGTGGTATACTCCTCCTCATCCGACTCAGAGGAATCCAGCGCCTCCTTGAATAGCGATCAAGAGGCATTCATGGTAAGAAAATTTCGTAGAGCTTTTAAAAGTTTGTCTAACAAGTCCTATGCTAGGAAAGGGTCCAAAGGTAAGGGTAGGGCTAAGGACATCATTTGCTACAACTGCCACCAAGAGGGACACATGAAGAACGAGTTGTTGGAAACGGATGGCTAGAGAGGGGAGGGGTGAATATAGCCAATCTCTTTTATCTTTGGCATTTATCAAGATTTCTGCACTCAATCTTATCAGTAGCACAGCGGAAGAAATAAAGCAATAGAGCAGTGCAGAAAACCAAAACAGAAACCGAAAACAAACAACCACAATTAGCAAGATCGCTAACAAGGAGGGTTTACAAGGTTCGGGGATAACTTGCCCCTACTCCTTGGCGTGCCCTTAAGGTGGGCGATCCCTTGATCGTCGGCAGATCAAGCCTCGGTTATCACCGGATAGGAAGCAACCTCCTTCTCGGTGGAGAAACCTCTCCACAGTGTTTCAATCACAGATAAAGTTTAAGCACAAAGAAATAACTAGAAGAATCTTACTCAAACACTTAGCAAGGACAAGAACACAGCAAGCTTCCCTAAGCTCCACCCAGTGGCGATCTCACGCAAGAACCCTTCTTCGTGTCTTCCCACTGTCGGACTCCAAGCTCCTTGTTCTCTCCTTCAAGCGCTCAAGTAATGGATGATTGCTTCTCGAAATCAGTAGCTTGCTCAAAGTAATGAAGCTTCAAGAACGCAGCAAGCTTGTAATGGAGAACTCAAGGCGCAGCAAGAAGATTGTATTCAAACTCTGCTTCCACGAAGCTAGATTCCGCGCTTTTGATTCTCCACACAGCACCAGGTGACAACATCCTCCGTAGCCTCCAGCTACCACACTGCCAACGCCAGCTACCACTGAGCCCTCTCTGGTCTTCCTGAGATCCCCTCAGCCAAGCCCCAGTCTCGGCTCCAGTCTGCAGCTCGGCCGTTGCAACCTGAAATGGAGAATTGGACAAACCTGCTCCAAGGAAAGCCTCTATTGACCTCTCCTTGAGTGTTTGAATCCTCCCCTGTCACCTGCAGCTTAATCAAAGTGTTAGAGCAGCGTATCACACAGTAAATCAAATATCAGATGTAAGTGGAAGCAAATCGGATATGGTCAGACGCGATCAGAGCGTCTGACAGCGCAATTTGAATTAAAGTGATCGGTCACCGGACCGATCCAGGGCTTGTGGGTCAGTCACCAGACCGATCCACTGCTTCGCTGTGATTCCCAGCTCTCACGGCTATACACGCCTGATCGGTCGCTGGACCGATCAGAGTGAAGCCTGATCGGTCGCCGGACCGATCAGAGTGAAGCCTGATCGGTCACCAGACCGATCAGAGTGAAGCCTGATCGGTCACTCAGACCGATCAGGACAGATGAACAGTGATTTTTAATCTGATCCAAACTCCCTGATCGGTCACCGGACCGATCCAGGGTCTGATCCGCAAGGGAACTCACTCACCGTCTGCTCCCTGATCGGTCACCAGACCGATCAGAGGCAAGGCAGCAAGGAAGCAGCCTGCTCCCCGATCGGTCACTAGTCCGATCAGGAGCCACACAGTAGGTTCCCAACCTCACTGTGCGCTCCCTGATCGGTCACCAGCCCGATCAGACATCACTGGATCGGTCACCAGACCGATCCATGAAGGAGCAGCGTGCCGATGTCCCTGATCGGTCACCAAACCGATCCAGGGACTCAAACCTAGCCCTCCAAGCTAGGGATTCATCCACCTTAGCCCTCCAAGCTAAGGATTTTTCCATCTAACTCTCCAAGTTGGGAATTTGCACCTAACCCTCCAAGTTAGGACTTTTCACCTAGCCCTCCAAGCTAGGACTTTTCACCCAACCCTTCCGAGTTAGAACATCATCCAACCTAGCCCTCCAAGCTAGGCACTTGACCCTCCAAGCCAGGACTTTTTCACCTAATTCTTCAGGATGGGAATTTGCACCTAACCCTCCAAGTTAGGACTTTTCTGAAGGATCGATGTAGGCGTGCAGAGGGGGGTGAATGCACCTTCGCGGATTGTTTTGATCTCTACACAGATGTTAGCGCAGCGGAAATAATATGCAAAGACAAAAACAATGCTAACAAAAATTCTTTTACTTGGTATCCACCCAGATGGGTCACTAATCCATGGATCCACGCCGCGAGCACCACTTTTCACTATCGAAATGTCTCCTTGAGGTGGAGAAACCTTTACAACAAAAGCTTCCTCTTAACAGATGCAGAATTACGGTGGAGGAAGCAAAAGATCACTCTACAATTGGGCAGCACTTCGTTACTGTACAGAACTGTACAGACACGTGAAACGAGGCCTCATACGGCAGTCGACTGGCCCAGCAATAAATGCTGGCCAACGGCTAGCTAACGGCTAGCAAACAGCTAGCCAACGGCTAGTTTTGGGGTATACCAGTCGACTGCCCCTGGGCCAGTCGACTGGTCCGAAGCTGCGAACTCTCTGTGAGTTTTGGCAGTCGACTGCCTTTGGGCCAGTCAACTGCCCTGCCTCCCAGCTCAACTCCAGCCACTTCAAACCTTCTCCTTGCGTGTGCCTTTAGGTCTGCTCCCTTGGCTCGCCCCTTGAAGTCCTCTTCCTCTGGCTATCATCCCTCGGATGCGCACGCAAGCCTTCCCTTGGCTTGCCTCCATGCCACCCTTCACGTGTGCCCTTTGAAGTCCACTTCCCGGCTTGCCCTTGGAGTTCTCCTCCCTCGGCTCTCGTCCCTCAGATAGGTCCACCAAGTGTGATTTTCCAAGTCCTGCAAACTCAATCACACAAATCAAATACAACATAACACTCTAACTTTAAATCTATTCGCCCACTCATCAAAAACCATGATCTTCCAATCATTCAAGGGCTGATTGCCTCAACAATCTCCTCCTTTTTTATGTGTGGCAATATGTTTAAGTTAGAGATAAATAACAGCAATAGCAATAGCAAAAGATAGCAACTGAAACATTATGAGACATAATAACCCTAAGAGGTAACCTCCCCCTTAACCTATGTCCTCTCCACAGTTTCAATTCTAATCATATTCCAAGTTAAGTTTCCACTTAACAACATCAATAAGGATGTAAGACATATCCGAACCTAAGAGATACCTTCCCCTTAATCCATGTCTTCTCTCCAAATTTTAACCTTTCAAGGTCTAAGTTAGACAAAATACCTAAAATCATCCATTTTAAGTCAAAATTCTAACTTAAACCGCCCATTCTCCCCCTTTGACACCATCAAAATGATTGCCTCAAGCAACGAAACCCTAGGGTATCAAATGCGAGAATTATTTATTTCTGAATTTTCTAACAGCAGCTGAAAGTAGCTGTGCCAGTCGACTGCCCATAGGGCAGTCGACTGATACACTATTAGTCTGAAATTTTAGCTTTTCTATCGAATTTCAGAAACTCCCAGAAAATTCCAGAAAAGTTCAAAAATTGTAAAATTTTGCATACATGTTTGAAATATTATACTCTATCAGGGAAAAATACTAAACCATATAAAATTTCAAACATGCACGTCTTTTGATAAAAAACCAAAAGTTTTGAAAAACACTACATTTTGTATCAACCTTTGAAACCAGTTTTGCAAATATGTGACTTTTAAAAACATGGCACAGTATGTAAAACATAAAATGATTTTCAAAGTTTTAAAATGTCCAACTATGATCTTTGGCAAAGTGTCCATTGATTAAACACTTGCATCCCCCATAGTTGGTCTAGTTTTTGATATTTTGATACTTTTAATGGTTCAACAATGTGCCGCAAGCACAAGTGAGCCAAATGTATCACCTTAATGGATCAAGCACCCTTTTTTAAAGCTAATGTGTCCAAGTTCATTCTATACTTCCACAAAACACATTCCAAGCCCTCTTCTTAAGGATGTAAACTCCGATTCGGGAAGAGGCTTGGTAAAGATGTCGGCTAGGTTCGATTTTGATTCAACATAGTGTAATTCTATGTCTCCCCTTGCCACATGGTCTCTAATGAAGTGATGTTTCACTTCAATGTGTTTTGTTCTAGAATGGTGAACCGGATTTTTAGTTAGGTTGATCGTACTTACATTATCACACAAGACTTTGACCTTGGTGTAATGTAGCTCATAGTCCTCTAAGGTGTGCATGATCCAAAGAAGTTGGGAAACACATCCACCCATTGCCACATATTCTGCTTCCGTTGTTGATAGAGCAACGCATGGTTGTTTCCTACTACTCCAACTAACTAAAGAAGACCCAAGGAATTGACACCCTCCACTTGTACTCTTCCTATCTAACTTGCAACCCGCATAGTCCGAGTCGGTGTATCCAATTAGGTCATCATTTGGGGTTCTAGGATACCAAAGTCCGACATTTAGGGTTCCTTTCACATACCTTAGGATCCTATTGACTACAATTAAATGGGACTCTTTGGCACAAGATTGGTACCTTGCACACATACCTACCGCAAAAAGTATGTCGGGTCTACTAGCGGTTAGGTATAGGAGGCTACCAATCATGCTCCTATATTATTTAGAGTCTACCATTTTGCCTTCAAGGTCACTATCCATTTTCACATTAGTTCCTATGGGTGTAGATGCTTCCTTAGCATGTTCTAAACCAAATTTCTTTAGTATCTCTTTAGCATATTTGGTTTGAAATACATGTGTACCTTCATTAGTTTGCTTAACTTGAAGGCCTAAGAAAAATGTTAACTCTCCTACAAAACTCATCTCAAATTCATCTTCCATACATTTGATGAATTCTTGTAGGAAGTCATTATTTGTTGACCCAAAAATGATATCGTCTACATAGACTTGGGCAACAAATATGTCCTTATCCTTAGATTTTAGGAACAATGTAGGGTCAATTGTTCCTCTCCTAAACCCCTTAGACACCAAAAATGAAGAAAGTCTTTCATACCAAGCCCGGGGAGCTTGTTTCAATCCATACAAGGCTTTCCTTAATTTGAATACGTGTCTCGGATAGTTGGGATCCTCAAATCCGGGGGGTTGTTCTACATAAACCTCTTCCTTAATGATCCCATTAAGGAATGCCGACTTCACATCCATTTGGTGGAGTGCAAAACCCATGTGAGCGGTATAGGCTAGTAGAATTCTAATTGATTCTAACCTAGCTACGGGGGCGTAGGTCTCATCATAATCTAATCCCTCAACTTGGTTAAACCCCCTAGATACCAATCTAGCCTTGTTCCTAGTGATTTTACCTTGGTCATCTAATTTGTTCCTAAAGACCCATCTCGTGGTTACAATGGTACAATCAGTGGGCCTAGGAACTAACTCCCAAACTTCACTCCTCTCAAATTGGTTTAGCTCTTCTTGCATGGCCAACACCCAATCGGTATCTCCTAATGCTTCATCAATGGTCTTGGGTTCTAATTGGGAGATTAAAGCTATTTGACTAGTTTGGTTCCTAAAGTAGGACCTAGTCCTTACTCCTTAAGTGACATCACCCACTATTTGGTCAATAGGATGATCATGATGATGTCTCAAGGGTCTAGAGGTTGTAGGTTCATTTGCTCCTTCTTCCTCATCCTCTAGGGTACTTCACTCCCCCTTGATCATTGCCCTCCAAATGTAGGTCTTGGGTTCTTTGGGCAAGGGGTTGGACTTCTTATATATCTTTATCAATGGAAGCCTTTCTAGGGTAAGTACTAGTGGTTTATTCAAATTTGACATTTGAGGACTCCTCAATCACTTTTGTCCTCTTGTTGTACACTCTGTAACCCCTACTAGTCAATGAATACCCTACTAAGATTCCTTCATCGGCTTTTGACTCAAATTTTCTTAGGTCGTCTTTGGTGTTTAAGATGTAAACTTTACATCCAAAGACCCTAAAATAGTGGGCTTGGGGTACCCTTCCATGCCAAAGTTCAAAGGGTGTTTTTCCTAAAAACCTATGTACCAACACCCGGTTTTGGATATAGCAAGCGGTGTTAACCGCTTCAGCCCAAAAGTAGCTAGGAAGAGAGTATGCATTAAGCATAGTCCTAGCAGCTTCTTGTAGGGCTCGGTTTTCCTCTCAACTACCCCATTTTGTTGAGGAGTCCTAGGGCATGAAAACTCATGCTTGTACCCATTTTCAACACAAAATTGTGTGAAACTAGCGTTTTGGAACTCCCCACCATGGTCACTCCTAATTCGGTTTATTTTGATGTTCTTTTCGTTTTCTACCCTTTTATTAAATCCTATAAATATATCTAGGGTATCATCCTTATGTTTCAAGAAATAGATCCAAGTAAACCTAGAAAAGTCATCTACTATCACTAAGCAATACTTACTCCCTACAAGTGATGGAGTACTATGGCAATCAAACAAGTCTATATGTAAAAGTTCTAAAGGCAAGGAAGTGGTAATTAAAGTTTTACCTTTATGTGTTGCTTTGGATTGCTTACCCTCTTGGCATGCATCACACAACTTGTTCTTTTCGTACTTGATCATTGGGAGCCCCTTCACCAATTCTTCCTTGGCCACTCTTGCAATGTTCTTCATGTTGACGTGTCCAAGTCTCCGGTGCCATAACTACCCTTCTTCTTCTAATATGATAGTGTTTGATTCACTTTGTCTTATTACACATTTCTTAGCATGAAATTCTACTCTAAAATCGGCATCACATAATTGACTTACACTTAATAAATTAAACTTCATATCCTCAATTAAAAGTACCTTATGAATTGAAATAGTGGGAGATACCTCAATTGTGCCCCTACCAATGATCCTTAACTTTCCACTGTTTCCAAAGGAGACTGTCCCTTCTCTTAGGTAGCTAATAGTGGTGAACTTGCTCACATCTCCGGTCATGTGTCTTAAGCATCCACTATCTACTATCCACAAGGTTGGGGCCTCCTTCACTTTTACCTAAACACGAAAAACACACTCTTTTGGTACCCATATTTTTGATCCATAAGCATCATTTAAAAATTTCTTAGGTACCCATGCCTTCTTTGTGGTTCCCCTAGCCTCTAATCTCCTAGATGCACCAATTCTATCGGTAAGTGAAACAAAGGCTATCTCCTTGGTCTTAGGCATATAACCCAGTCCTGCCTTGTTATATACCGCCGTTTGGCTGTTAATGATCATATCAAGGTTACTTGATCCTACTTGAAATTTCCTAAGGGCCTTTGTGAGGTCATCTACTTGTTTCCTTAACTCCTTATTTTCATTTTCAATATGTGAAACATGTGAAGAGGTAGAGATAGCATGCAAATCCTTATGTTTAATAGCCTCTACTCTAAGCATGGCAATTTGTTCCTTAAGATCCTTAATTTTACTTCTAGCCTTAGCTAAGTCCATGTTAGTACTAGAAATAATTTTCACTAAGGTAGAGGAGGGTAAGTGGTATACCTTACTTACCGAAGCTTTTGACTCTGATGATGATGAGGTGGAGGAGCTCTCATCTTCACTGCTTGAGCTTCGTTCATCGTCTGAAGAGTTTGAATCATCTTGTGCCATAAGAGCGAAGTGGGAGACTTGCTCTTCTTCTTCCTCTGAGGATGAGGGATCGTCCCAAGTCGCCTTGAGGTTCGTGGCACTCTTCTCCTTTCCCTTTGACTTCTTCTTGTCATTCTTCTTCTTCTCTTCCTTCTTGTCCTCCCTCTTCTTCAACTGGGGACACTCGTTCTTCATATGTCCCTCTTGATGACAGTTGTAGCAGATTATCTCCTTGGCCTTACCCTTACCTTTGGCCCCTTTCCTAGCATATGATTTGTTAGAAAAACTTTTAAATGCTTTACGAAATTTCCTTACCATAAAGGCCTCTTGGTCACTGTCCATAGAGGCACTTGACTCCTCTGAATCCGAGGATGATGAGTAGATCACCTTCTTCTTCTCCTTTCTCCTCTTCTTCTCCTTTTCTGCAACAAAAGCAATACCTTTCTCTTTTGCCGAAATGTTAGCTTGCTCGTGCAGTTCAAATTCACAAAATAGATCGTCTAATTTAACTAAAGATAAGTCCCTCGATACCTTGTAAGCATCAACCATGGATGCCCACAGGGTGGTTCTCGGGAAGGCTTGTAAGACATACCTGACAATGTCTCGGTTTTCAATTTTCTCTCCAATTACATGGAGCTCGTTGATCATTTCCTTTACCCTTCCATGCAGCTGACTGACGGTCTCGTTGCTCTTCATGGAGAGGGATTGCAGTTGAGTCACCAACAAGTCCTTCTTGGCTCTTCTGGACTCGTTTGACCCCTCGTTTAGTTCTACCAACTTGTCCCATAGCTCTTTGGCGCTCTTGAATGGCCCCACCTTGTTCAGTTGCTCCTTTGAGAGCCCGCACTGCAGTGTAGTGGTGGCCTTGGCATTTGACTGCACCCTTTTCATCACTTCTTTAGACCATGTTCTCATAGGTGTAGGGTCTCCTCTTTCATCGAAGGGCGCCTCAAAGCCATCTGCAACACTTAACCAAGTTTCTATGTCATTCATAAGATAGTACTGCATTCTACCTTTCCAGTATGCGAAGTCGTTGTCGTCGAAGAATGGTGGTCGTGCGGTGGAGTATCCCTCTTGAAACGCCATTACAAATGTTCTGGTTGATTGTTAGATCTTCCAAAACGCACCGGCTCTGATACCAACTGAAGGATCGATGTAGGCGTGTAGAGGGGGGGTGAATTCACTTTCGCGGATCGTTTTGATCTCTACACAGATGTTAGCGCAGCGGAAATAATATGCAAAGACAAAAACAATGCTAACAAAAATTCTTTTACTTGGTATCCACCCAGATGGGTGACTAATCCAAGGATCCACGCCGCGAGCACCACTTTTCACTATCGAAAAGTCTCCTTGAGGTGGAGAAACCTTTACAACAAAAGCTTCCTCTTAACAGATGCAAAATTACGGTGGAGGAAGCAAAAGATCACTCTACAATTGGGCAGCACTTCGTTACTGAACAGAACTGTACAGACACGTGTAATGAGGCCTCCTTTTATAGGTGAAAAGGACAGATTCGCAGTCTGTCCAGACTCGTACCAGTCGACTGCCCCTAGGGCAGTCGACTAGTCCAGCAATAAATGCTGGCCAACGGCTAGCCGCCAACGGCTAGCAAACAGCTAGCCAACGGCTAGCAAACAGCTAGCCAACGGCTAGTTTTGGGGTATACCAGTCGACTGCCCCTAGGCCAGTCGACTGCCCTGCCTCCCAGCTCAGCTCCAGCCACTTCAAACCTTCTCCTTCGCGTGTGCCTTCAGGTCTGCTCCCTTGGCTCGCCCCTTGAAGTCCTCTTCCTCTGGCTATCGTCCCTCGGATGCGCACGCAAGCCTTCCCTTGGCTTGCCTCCATGCCACCCTTCACATGTGCCCTTTGAAGTCCACTTCCCGGCTTGCCCTTGGAGTTCTCCTCCCTCAGCTCTCGTCCCTCGGATAGGTCCACCAAGTGTGATTTTGCAAGTCCTGCAAACTCAATCACACAAATCAAATACAACATAACACTCTAACTTTAAACCTATTCGCCCACTCATCAAAAACCATGATCTTCCAATCATTCAAGGGTCGATTGCCTCAACATTTTCACCTAGCCCTCCAAGCTATGACATTTCACCTAACCCTTCCAAATTAGGACTTTTCCAACACCTAGCCCTCCAAGCTAGGATTTTTCACACCTAACCCTCCAGGTTAGGATTTTCCAACACCTAACCCTCCAGACTAGGATTTTCAACACCTAACCCTCCAGGTTAGGATTTTCCAACACCTAGCCCTCCAGACTTGGATTTTTCACACCTAACCCTCCAGATTAGGATTTTCCAACACCTAGCCCTCCAGACTAGAATTTTCAATACCTAACCCTCTAGGTTAGGATTTTCCAACACCTAGCCCTCCAGACTAGGATTTTCCATACCCTGCCTGATCCCCGATCAGGACTTAATCAAAATCAATAATCATCCACCTAAACTAAAATCGGTGACAACACCAAAACAACAATCAGGGCCAGACTGCATCAACACGAGTGCCCCCAATTGAAGAGAAGAGATGACAAGAAGGAGGAGAAGAAGAAAGGTGACAAGAAGAAGTCAAAGGGAAAGGAGAAGGGTGCCACCAATCTCAAGGCAACTTGGGATGATCCATCATCCTCAGAGGAAGAAGAAGAGCAAGTCTCCCACTTCGCTCTTATGGCACAAGACCATTCAGATTCATCAGATGATGAAAGAAGCTTAAGTAGTGAAGATGAGAGCTCCTCCTCTTCATCATCCGAGTCTGAAGCTTCGGTAAGTGAGGTATACCACTTACCCTCATTTCTAGCACTAACATGGACTTAGCTAAGGCTAGAAGTAAGATTAAGGATCTAAAAGAAGAAATTGCCATGCTTAGAGTAGAATCTACCAAACTTGAAGAATTGCATGCTAATTCTATTTCATCACATGTCTCACATCTTGAAAATGAAAATAGGGAATTAAGGAAAAAGGTAGATGACCTCACAAAGGCCCTTAGGAAATTCCAAGTAGGATCTAGTAACCTAGACATGATAATCAACAGTCAAAGGGTCGTTTATAATAAGGCCAGCTTAGGATATAGGCCAAAGACAAAGGAAGTAGCTTTTGTCTCACTCACCGGTAGGATTGGTGCATTTAGGAGACTAGGGGCTAAGGGAAATACAAAGAAGGCATGAGTACCTAAAAGATTTCTAAATGATACTTATGGATCAAAGATTTGGATACCAAAAGAGTATGTTTTCCATGTTGTATAGGTAAAGGTGAAGGAGGCCTCAACTATATGGATAGTAGATAGTGGATGCTCAAGACACATGACCGGGGATGTGAGCAAGTTCACTACTATTAGCTACTTAAGAGAAGGGACTGTCTCCTTTGGAAATAGTGAAAAATTGAGAATCATTGGTAGGGGCACCATTGAGGTATCTCCCACGATTTCTATACATAAGGTACTCCTAATCAAAGATATGAAATTCAATTTACTAAGTGTGAGTCAATTATGTGATGCCGGTTTTAGAGTCGAATTTCATGCTAGGAAATGTATGATAAGACATAATGAGTCAAATAATGTTGTGTTAGAAGGGTTTAGAGAGGCAAATTTATATTATCTTGATCTTGCTTATGCTACTAACAATGTTGTTAAGTGTCTCATGTCTAAAGAAGAAGAAGGATGGTTGTGGCACCGGAGACTTGGACATATCAACATGAGAAGCATTGCAAGAGTGGCCAAGGAAGAGTTGGTGAAGGGGCTACCAATGATCAAATATGAGAAGACCAAATTATGTGATGCATGCCAAGAGGGTAACAAACAAAATCATCACACAAAGGTAAAACCCTAACCACTACCTCTTTACTATTAGAGCTTTTACATATAGACCTATTTGATTGCCATAGTACTCCCTCACTTGTAGGGAGTAAATACTGTCTAGTCATAGTAGATGACTTTTCTAGATTTACATGGGTTTATTTTTTGAAACATAAGGATGATACCCTAGAAATTTTTGTAGGATTTAGTAAAAGGGTAGAAAACGAAAAACACCTCAAAATAATTGAATTAGGGGTGACCACGGTGGGGAGTTCCAAAATGCAGGTTTCACACAATTTTGTGTTAAAAATGGATACAAGCATGAATTTTCATGCCCAAGGACTCCTCAACAAAATGGGATAGTTGAGAGGAGAAATCGAGCCCTACAAGAAGCTGCTAGGACTATGCTTAATGTATATTCCCTTCCTAGCTATTTTTGGGCCGAAGCGCTTAACACCGCTTGCTATATTCTAAATCGGGTATTTATACATAGGTTCCTAGGAAAAATACCTTTTGAGTTATGGAATGGAAGGGTACCACAAGTCCACTACTTTAGGGACTTTGGATGTAAAGTCTACATCTTAAATACCAAAGATGATCTAAGGAAGTTTGAGTTAAAAGCCGATGAAGGAATTCTAGTAGGGTACTCATTAACTAGTAGGGGTTATAGAGTTTACAATAAGAGAACAAAAGTGATTGACGAGTCCTCGAATGTTAAATTTGATGAAACAACAAGTACCTACCCTAGAAAAGGCTCAATTGATAAGGATATAGAAGAGGTCCAACCCCTTGCCCAAAGAATCCAAGACCTACATTTGAAGGGCAATGATCAAGGGGGAGCTAGAAGTACCCTAGAGGATGAGGAAGAAGGAGTAAATGAACCCACAACCTCTAGGCCCTTGAGACATCACCACAATCACCCTATTGACCAAATAGTGGGTGATGTAGCTCAAGGAGTAAGGACTCGGTCATATTTTAGGGATCAAACTAGTCAAATAGCTCTAATTTCTCAATTAGAACCCAAGTCTATTGATCAAGCATTGGGAGATGTTGATTGGGTTTTAGCCATGCAAGAAGAGCTAAATCAATTTGAGAGGAGTGAAGTTTGGGAGTTGGTTCCTAGGCCCAATGATTGCACCATTGTAACCACAAGATGGGTCTTTAGGGGCAAACTAGATGACCAAGGCAAAATCACTAGGAACAAGGCTAGATTGGTAGCTAGGGGTTTAACCAAGTTGAGGGATTAGATTATGATGAGACTTATGCCCCCGTAGCTAGGCTAGAATCTATTAGAATTCTACTAGCCTATGCCGCTCACATGGGTTTCACACTTCACCAAATGGATGTGAAGTCGGCATTTCTTAATGGGATCATTAAGGAAGAGGTTTATGTAGAACAACCGCCCGGATTTGAGGACCCTAATTATCCAAGACATGTTTACAAATTAAGAAAAGTCTTATATGGATTGAAACAAGCTCCCCGGGCTTGGTATGAAAGGTTTTCTTCATTTTTAGTGTCTAAGGGATTTAGGAGAGGAACAATTGACCCTACTTTGTTCCTAAAATTTATGGACAAGGACATATTTGTTGCCCAAGTCTATGTAGACGATATCATTTTTGGGTCAACAAATAATGACTTCCTATAAGAATTCATCAAGTGTATGGAAGATGAATTTGAGATGAGTCTTGTAGGAGAACTAACCTTCTTTTTAGGCCTTCAAGTTAAGCAAACTAATGAAGGAACACATGTCTTTCAAACCAAATATGCTAAGGAAATGTTAAAGTAATTTGGTTTAGAAAATGCTAAGGTAGCATCTACTCCCATAGGAACCAATGTGAAAATGCTATTACTGATGCAAGTTTGATTTCATTTGCTAAACCTCTGTTAAGTGTGCAGGTGATAGGGATGATTTCAAACATTGAAGGAGGGTCAACTGGGTTCTTTCTATTTTTCAGGTTTTGCTGTTTCTCCTTCTCAGGTTTCAACGGGCGCTGGCGGGAGCTGCAACGGCTGAGAAGCTGATGACCTGGGGCTCGACTGGAGAGGGTTCAGTGAGTCCAGAGGAGGTTAGGGGTAGCTGAGCTATTGAAGATGAGCAGCTGGTGAGCTGCAGAGGAGCGTCTGTGACCTGGTGATGGGCAGCAGGTTAAGTGGTGGCTGGGAAGAAGAGAAGCCAACACTTCTTCTCTCGTAACATCTCTTCTGCTCAAGCGACATCTTTCATTCATCAACTACCTTGAAGCATACTCTTGAGCATTCCTTGAAGCTACTTCATCTTGAGAGCTTTGAGACAGAAAGAGAAGTCTTGCAAGCAGACACCACGCGAGAAGGAGGAGCTGAGTGAAAGCTCTTGCCAGGATCTTGCTGGGTTGTGAGTTGTGCATTGTATACTGTCTCTTTCGCGCTCTGTAAGCTTTCCTAGTCTCAGTGCTATATTTCCATCATTTTCTTGAGACTATCAGCTATGGAGAGGTTTCTTCACCGAGAAGGAGGTGTTAGCTTATCCGAATTTCTCGGGGCTTGTTCTGCCGACGATCAAGGGATCGCCCACCTCACAGGCACGCCAAGGAGTAGGGGCAAGTTATCCTCGAACCTTATAAATCCTCCCTGTTAGCGTTTTTGAGTTGCTGGTAGTTTCTGTTTTCAGTTTGTATTTGTTTTTCTGCCTCTGTTTGTTGCTTCCGCTGCTAACCTTCAAGTGCAGAAATTTCAAGAGTTCATATTTCAGTGTCTGGCTACATTCACCCCCCCCCCCTCTCTAGCCATCCAAGCACCAACAAGTGGTATCAGAGCTTGGGGCTCTGTTCAAGCAGCTTAACATCCAAGAGCTAACAACGTTGGCTTTGAGAGAAGGATTTAGCACCACTCGACCTCCCTTCTTCGACGGATCCGATTTTCAATATTGGAGCTCTTGCATGGAGTACTACCTCAAGACCGATATTGGGATGTGGTTCTCTGTGAAGGAAGGCTTCATTCCTCCAAGAGACGCGGAGGGAAAAGAGTTGGAGTCCTCGCGATGGTCGGCTGAGCAAACTCGCAAAGGAGAAGCCGATGCGAAGGCGGTAGTTACCTTGCAATGTGGAATGAACAAGGATCAACTAATCAAAGTTGGTCCCTTCACAAGCGCAAAGGATTTATGGAACAAGCTCATCAAACTCCATGAGGGCACCCGAGACTTGAGAATAGCCAAGAGGGACTTGTTTCTTAATCAACTACAAAATCTCTCCATGAAGGAGAGTGAAACGGTAAGTGACCTTCATAGTAGATTCAAAGAAGTTCTCAACGGTCTCCACTCCATTGACGAAAAGATCGAGAACCGCGACCATGTGAGGTACGTTTTAAAAGCTTTTCCAAGGAACGCCTTGTGGTCATCCATGGTGGATGCCTACAAGGTTTCTAAGGATTTGTCAATTGTCAAATTGGATGATTTATTTTATAAAATGGAGCTCCATGAAATGGCTAACAAAGGCCCCAAGGAGAAGGAGATTGCACTTGTAGCAAGGGAAAAGACCAAGAAAAAGGAAAAGAAGAAGAAGAAGAAGAAGGAGAAGGAGGTCTCTTCTTCTTCGTCCGAGTCTGAGACTGAGGAGGATGGCAGTGAGTCATCGTCATCCGAGATGACAAATTTCGTAAGGAGGATGATGAGGAAGAGCCGCCGCTACAAAGTGAAAGGTAACCCTAGTGAAGTTAAAATTGATAAGACTAATGTTACTTGCTTTGAGTGTAGCAAGAAAGGACATTACAAGAGTGAATGCCCAAAGTTAAAGAAGAAGGAGGAGAAATCAAATAAGAAGAAGAAGGCTTTGAAGGCCACATGGGATGAATCTTCTTCTAGTTCATCCAAAGAAGAGAAGGAGGAGAAGAGTACACGCCATGTAGCTCTCATGGCTATTGAAGGTGAGGAGAGCAGTGAGGAATCCATGGACTCCTCAAACGCGACTTCATCATCTTCAGATGATGAAGAGGTAATTTCTCCCGAACTAGACAAATGTTATAGAACCATTGCATGTTTAACCGAATTGTTAAAGAAGTCAAAAGAAAAGGTTAAATCATTGAAAGTAGAAGTAGAACAATTGAAATCCTCTAAGGATGAGGATATTGATGATTTGCATGTAGAAATGTTAGAATATGAGAACAAAGCCTTGAAGGGTGAGGTTGAGAGACTCAAGAATATTCTTGAGAAATTCTCAACTAGCTCCAAGACTTTGGATATGATTTTAAATACACAAAGGGTGGTTTACAACAAGGCCGGTATAGGTTATCGATCTCAAGAACTGACTTTTGTTTCTTTAATGTCTAGGACTCATGTGAGATCAGCTAAGACTTCTAAGGTTCAAAGGAGAGTGGTCAAGGCATGGGTGCCTAAGTCATACATTGTAGATGCTTTATGTCCCAAGATTTGGGTACCTAAATCTTCCATTTTTCAAATTATGTAGGCTTTGATTGAGGGGGAGCATCTATCAACTTAGTTCGTTGATAGTGGGTGCTCCAAACATATGACCGGTGATAGATCATTATTCACTACCCTTCAAAGCAAAAATAGAGGTAATGTTTCTTTTGGTAACAATGGTAGTCTTAAGGTTGTAGGGATAGGAGACATTCAAATATCCGAATGTCTTAGGATTAAGAATGTCCTTCTAGTCAAGGGGATGATATTTAATCTCCTAAGTGTCAGTCAATTGTGTGATGCGGGTTACACAATTGATTTTCAATCAAGTCAATGTCTAGTTAGACAACATGACACACTTGACACGGTACTAGTAGGCACAAGAGTATATAACATTTATCAAGTTTCTTTTAAAAGTGCTATTAATGCTTCTGTTAAGTGTTTCATGTCAAGAGAAGATGAGTCCACCCTTTGGCACCGGAGACTAGCACACGTGAACATGAAGAATATCCAAAAATTGGCCAACAAGGGACTAGTTCGTAGCTTACCAAGCATCAAGTACGAAAAGGACAAGCTTTGTGATGCATGTCAAATGGGTAAGCAAACGAAATTTTCACACAAAGGTAAAAACGCTGTAAGTACTTCTACCGCTTTGGATTTACTTCACATGGACTTGTTTGATTGTAGTACAATTATATCTTTGAATGGTAGTAGATATTATTTTGTGATCATTGATGATTTTACTAGATATACTTGGACCTATTTTCTAAAATATAAAGATCAAACCTTAGATGTTTTTATTTCATTTTGTAGACGAGTTGAAAATGAAAAATCATCAATAATTAAAACATTTAGGTGTGATCATGGAGGAGAATTTCAAAATCAAAGATTTTTAGAGTTTTGTTAAGAGAGAGGATATAGACACGAGTTCTCTACTCCTAGAACACCACAACAAAATGGTGTTGTAGAGAGGAAGAACCGGGTCTTACAAGAGGCTGCACGAAGCATGCTTAATGAGTACTCATTACCGAGTTACTTATGGGCTGAAGCTGTGAACACAGCTTGCTACGTGCAAAATCGAGTCCTCATTCATCGAATTTTAGGGAAGACTCCTCATGAACTTTGGTTTGGAAAACCACCTACAGTTAAACATCTTAGGGTGTTTGGGTGTAAGGTGTTTATTCTAAACACCAAGGACCATCTTGGGAAGTTCACATCAAAAGCTGATGAAGGGATACTAGTCGGGTACTCTCTCGTCAGCAAAGCTTACCGAGTCTATAACAAGAAGTCTAGATTGGTCGAAGAGTCTTCTGATATTGTTTTTGAGGAAATTCCAAAATCAATTGATCAATCAGAAGAGGTAGAAGGAGTTCAATTCGAACTTAGACAACTAGGTTTGAATGAGAGTCCGGTTGCTGGAGATGATGCTGATGAGTCTGATGACGGTGAGCCTAGACAACATGAAGTTCAGCCGGGCCCTGAGGCTGAGCTTGTGTCTAGTGACACCATCCAAGAAGCACCTCCGACATCAAGGCAAACTAGGTTAGCCTCTAGTCACCCCCAAGACCAAATTGTTGGAGATATCCATCATGGGGTTAGAACTAGATCATTCTTTAGGAATGAGGCTAATGAAGTTGCCCTAATTTCAGAAATTGAACCTAGAAAAATTGACAAAGCATTGAATGATCTCGATTGGATCATTGCCATGCAAGATGAATTAGGTCAATTCGAGAGAAGCCAAGTTTGGGACTTAGTCCCTAGACCTAAGAAGGCCACCATTATTGGAACCAAATGGGTCTTCAAAAACAAATTGAACCATACGGGAGAAATCGTAAGAAACAAGACACGCTTAGTAGCCAAGGGCTACAGTCAAGTTGAGGCCTTGATTACGATGAGACCTATGCTCCCGTGGCACGATTAGAATCCATCCGATTGATGCTTGCATTTGCAGCACATAAAGGTTTCAAGCTCTATCAAATGGATGTCAAATCGGCCTTCCTAAATGGTTTCATAAGAGAAGAGGTCTATGTCGAACAACCTCCGGGGTTTGAAAATTATGAATTTCCAAACCACGTGTTCAAACTCAAGAAGGTGCTCTACGGCCTTAAACAAGCACCTCGGGCTTGGTATAAGCGGTTGTCGACATTTCTAATCGAAAAAGGTTTTGTAAGAGGACAAATAGACCCTACACTATTTCTACGAAAATATGGTGACAATATATTTGTAGCCCAAGTATATGTTGATGACATAATTTGTGGCTCAAACAATAAGGGCTATTTAAATGAATTTATTGGACACATGGAGAGTGAATTTGAGATGAGTCTAGTAGGAGAGTTGACTTTCTTCCTTGGACTCGAAATCAAACAAACTCGAGACGAAATCCATGTGCACCAATCAAAATACACTCAAGAGATGCTCGGAAAATTTAACATGAGTGATTGTAAAGAGGTAACCACTCCCATGGCTACAAACACAAGGTTAGGCAATGATGTGTTAGTGATATGAGAGAAGTGTCCTAAGGCAATCGCCTTATGATTGTAAAACATTTATATTAATAAATGATAATTCACTATTTGAGTATACATGCTTGTGTATTTGATTGGGATCTTAAACTCATCTACTGAATGTCCGCAATACAACTCACAGCATAAGAGAATTTGTGATGAGATCACAACTAGTGATTATCTCTAAATGCGCAAATGTGAAGTATTGAAAATATCCCTAGTCGATGAATTGATAAAAACGGGCACTATCAATTCTGTTGAGACTAGCATGGGTTATTCTCTAATCAGCTGATTCTCACTGGCTGGTGACATTGGGATGTCCGGAGATAAACATGGATGCTAGTTAAGGGAACTAGTTCATTGGAGTGACTAGCTGTAAGACTTCATATGGGAATCTACATGTAGATATGTCAATGAAGATCTTACTGCGGCTTAAGTGCGATGTTCCTTTGACTTGCGGTGTTCAAGTCATCTTGGTCATGGAGACTTATACTTTGACATCTTAAGCAAGCATCTCCAAGGAGGTGTGGACCCAGGATGATCGGGTGTAAGCCGAAGTGCCCGAAGATGTTTGAACAGCCTACAAAGGATTCACCACTCCTTGCGAGGAGATGTATACCCAGGCCTATCGTCGGATTGTTACTCAAAGCCTCTGGCCAGAGCATATCATGTTTAGAGTGAGAGTCTCTAAAATACATGAGAGTAATTAGAAATCCAAAGGACGAGTAAGACATTACTTGGGCTAGGCGTGACGTAGTCAGCCTAGTGGGGACTGACACCATTGACCGTGTCCTGAACCAAGTGGGTATAAGGTGGTGAAGGGAATGGGGCACGATTCATTAGAGCTACTGAAGGGTTTCAGAATAATTTCTTCTGAGGTCAAACCGTTGATCTTTCGATTAATTGGGGATCATGATGTACTACTAGGTGTCACTCATGATCGTTCTATAATTAGTTAATTATAGACGGCCAACATAAATCGAAAGCCTATTTAGTCACACGCACTACGAGTAATCCGAGGGATTTAAAACGAGTTGAAAATTGGATTTTCCGATCAAGAGAAATAAGTCGAATCTGAGTTAATCAGAGGCGCAATGGAAACTAAAATAGCTAAGTCTTTTGAAGGCTTTTTGGGCGAATTAAATGAGTTTAATTCGCGATCGGTTCGGGTCGGTTTTGGCCGGCCAAAGAGGGTATTAACCCTCCTTGTGGTGGTCGGCCATTAAAGGAAATTAAATCAATTTATTTGGTTTAATTACTAAGATAAATCAAGCACGATTTATTTTATGAATTATGGATAAATAAATTTGTATAAAGAAATTTATATAAATAAATTTATAGAAATTTATTCTTTTATGGAAGATTAAAATAATCCATGAATTGGGTTTATTTTAATTTTATAAAATCAATTATGAATTGATTTTTTCATAATAAGAAAGTTTATAAATTTCTTATAAAATTTATTCCATAATTTAAAGAGAAGAAGAATTAGTTTTTATTATAAATTAGTTTATAATAAAGACTTGGTTTAAACGGAATTAATTCATAAGAATTTATAGGATAAATTTCTTATGATAAATAATTAGTTTTATTATAAAGTTAGTTATAATAAAATTCATAAGAAAATTTATAGAATAAATTTCTTATGATAACTAATTTGTTTTATTATAAATGGTTATAATAAGACTAGGCTTAAACGGAATAAGCAATAAGAAAATTTATAAGATAAATTTCTTATAACTAATTCCGTTAATTCCGTTAATTCGGTTTAGAGGGAGACTTAGCAAAGGAGTTGCTACTATATAAAGGAACCAAAGGCTAGCCCTTAATTCCAATTCAAGTAATTGAATCATAGAGCTCTCCCTCTCTCTCTTAATCTCTTCTCTTCTCTTCTCCCTCTCCCTCTCCCTCTCTTGCCTAGGGCCGGCGCCCACTTGGAGCCTAGGGCCGGCGCCCACTTGGTGACTTAGGGCCGGCGCAACTCCTCCCTTAGTTGAGGTTGGCGTGAGCTTCAAGAAGAAGAAGGAGAACCCGAACGCGAAGAAGAAGAAGCGGATAGCGATTCCTCTCTTCCCGAAATTTGATTCCGTTACTTCGTTGGTTAGTTTTTCATTATTTTCTCTTATCCTTCTAGTTGTGCCTTCCGAGAATCTAGTAGTTCTCGTCGGCACAAAACTCGTGACTTTGCGAAGTCATCCCGAAGAGAACTCGGCGTGGATGCGAATAGAGGCGAAGCTTCCAAGGGACGCTACGGTTGGATCTCGTCCCTTTCTTCGAGTTACGCAAGGTACAAAAGTAAATTAGTTTACTTTTTCGTAAACTTTTATNTTTGGCCTTCCTCTTAGAACCTTTCTTCGAGGAACCAACTAACAGTACCGCCTTTTGATCCGGCTTTACAGAAGGCTCTACAGTCTTCAGCAGGTTGAGCAGCTCAGGAATGGTGGTCTCTAGTTTGTTCATCCGATAGTTCATCACAAATTGTGAATAACTCTTGGGCAAACAACTCAGAATTAAGTCAATACTTAGTTCATGATCCATTTTAAAACCGAGTGTGCTCAGTCGCTCAATGTACCCCAACATCTTTAACACAAACTGCGAGGCAGAAGTGCCTTCCTGCATCTTAGTGGTGAAGAGGAGTCTGGAGACTTCGAACCTTTCGGATCTCGCCTGCTCTTCAAACAACTCATGATGATGGAAGATGATGGTATAAGCATCCATATGCTCATGCTGCTTTTGCAGCTCAGGTACCATAGAGGCTAGCATGATGCAACTCACAAGTTCAGAATCGGTCACATGTTTCTGATAGGCCAACAATTGGTCTGGAGTTGCATTCTCTGGAGGATGGGTGGGAAGTTGATCTTCAAGGACATAAGCAAGCTTCTCTGCCTTAAGGACTATCCTTAGGTTTCGAAGCCAGTCCATGTAGTTCGGCCCAGTCAGTTTATTGGTGTCCAAAATGGAACGCAAGTTTAGAGAAGACATGATCGAGTGATTATCCTAGAAATGCAAATTGAGTTTATGTGAGAAGGATGATTAAAGAATGTATCAACATACATAAATAAAATCCTATTTATTTTTCAAATTGAATAACCCTTTTTATCAATTCGGGAGATCGTAGGAACATCTCCAAATAGGTCGATATCCAACCACAGATAAGAACCACCATGGCTGTGGCCATCAAGTTATTCTTAGCTGTGAAGGTAGGTAATTATACCGATTACATATCACATATATGTAACTATCACATTATGCTATCAACTAATTGAATGTTTGCATAAATCATTGGGTTGTTAACTCATTAACAAGTATGTAACATTATACATAGCACCCAACTGCACCTCTCTTTACATCGACCTTGGCTGTGGCACAACAAATCGATGCTCCAAGCTTAAGGCTGACCCATTAATCAAGAAATAGTTTTAATATGGTTGGAGCTCATTCAACCGTTTAGTCAGGCTTGGATGTGTCCAACAACCAAAACTAAGGATTGACCTCTGACTCCAACTACATTATTCATGAACTAATTCCATGGTTTGAACATGTTGAGGTTCAAGCGGGCATGGATGTGTCCATCAACCCAAACGAGAAACAAAACTCCGATTCTAACCATATTAATGGAAGGTGTTGCCTTAATATTTTGTAAGGGGTTTTGGGTCTCATCTTTTCTAAGCACATTCATGACACATGATTATGTCATGACTAACGATTTCCTTAATAAAGTATGTATGTGACTTAAGTTATCAAGTCTCATTAATTGAATTAGGAACCGGATTTCCTAATTCTAATTCATACTTTATTAAAGGAATTGTTTTGGGAAACAATTTCCTAAATTGTCATAATCAATTTCGGAAATAATATGTTTAAGACTTTGATTTCTCTAAATCAAATCTTATTAAATTAAGAGGCAATTCCCTTAATTCAACGACATATTATTTTCATGAAAATCTCATTTAAGAAAACTCTATAGGAAACCATTTCCTAATTAATTTGGAGACAACAATATGTAAGAGCATCACCTCTTAAATCATATTTTATTCATGGATTTAATTAATTACAACAAATCGTTTTCTAAGGGTGGCTCCCCGAGGCTCAGATACCCAAAGAAAAATAATTTGTTGTAAATCCAATTGGACGGCTCCCCGAGGCTCAATCCAAATCAAACATGACAATTTCAATTAAAATTGGGAAATTAAATTACAACAACTAGCTTTAAATTGGACGGCTCCCCGAGGCTCAATCCAAAATAAAGAATTTTGTTGTCAATTTAAAGACCAATTCAAATTTAATTGTCAATTAACTGTCCATGAATTTGTCTAGACTTTCTTAAAAGAAAGTGCCCAAAATTGCGAGATTTCATAAATTGGTTTTCAGAATAATTGTAAGTTTCTGGTACAAAGAAAACTTACATATTTCCAAAGTTGGAAAATTTCTAAAATAGAAAATTTCCAAAATTGGAAAGTTTCCAAAGATGGGAAGTTTTCACAATTATTATAAAATTTTTAGAAACTAGGATATTTCAAAAGTTTGTGAAATTTCATGAGGATTTCCAAACTTAGAAATTCCTAAATTTAAAATTTATTATAATTGGAAAGTTTCCATAATTGAAAATTTTTTCCAAAATTGAGATTATGACAAAGTGTTCCGCAAAACAATTATATGATTATGTCGAACACTAACCGGCTCTGATACCACTGTTGGGACCGGGTGCATGTCGACAAGGATACAGGTTCGTAAAATTTTAAATTTTTACGTGCAGCGGAAGAATTAGCATAAAATAATTTCCTAAATTATTTTAACCATGTATCTAGCATGCAACCTTATGATGTGTTGACTTAATTATAAAATAAAATTTTGCGGAAAAGTAAACTAATTTACTTTGTACCTCGCGTAACTCGAAGAAAAGGGACGAGATCCAACCGTAGCATCCCTTGGAAGCTCCGCCTCTATTCGCGTCCACGCCGAGTTCTCTTCGGGATGACTTCGCAAAGTCACGAGTTTTGTGCCGACGAGAACTACTAGATTCTCTATAGGCACAACAAAGAAGATCAAGAGAGGAAAGGGAAACTAACCACCAAGAAACGGAATCGAATTCCGAGAGGGAAGGAGATGTGATCCGCTTCTTCTTCTTCTTGGTTGGCTTCTCCTTCTTCTTGCTAGCTCACGGCAACTACCTTCTATGGGAGGAGTTGCGCCGGCCCTAGCCCTCAAGAGGGTGCGCCGGCCCTAGATGCTTCAAGGTGGGCGCCGGCCCTAGGTGGGGAGAAGGAAAGGAGAAGAGAATAAAAGAGAGAGAGAGAGGGAGCTCTATATCAATCCACAATTCAATTGGAATTAAGGGCTTGCCTTTGGTTCCTTTATATAGTAGCATCTCCCTCGCTAAGTCTCCTCTTTAACGGAATTAGTTATCATAAGAATTTTATCTCATAAAATTTCTTATGACTTATTCCGTTAAGCCTAGTCTTATTATAACTAATTTATAATAAAACAAATTCTTCTTCTCTTTAAATTATGGAATAAATTTTATAAGAAATTTATAAACTTTCTTATTATGGAAAAATCAATTCATAATTGATTTTATAAAATTAAAATAAACCAATTCATGGATTATTTTAACTTCCATAAAAGAATAAATTTCTATAAATTTATTTATATAAATTTCTTTATACAAATTTATTTATCCATAATTTATAAAATAAATCGCGCTAGATTTATTTTATTAATTAAACCAAAATTAATTGGTTTCTCCTTTTAATGTGGCCAGCCAAACCAAGGGGGTTTAGCACCCTCCTTGGCCGGCCAATCAAGCCCCACCAATCGCGAATTAAACTCATTTAATTCGCCCAATAAGCCTTCAAAAGACTTAGCCAATTTTAGCTTCCATTGCGCCTCTGATTAACTCAGATTCGACTTATTTCTCTTGATCGGAAAATCTAATTTTCAACTCGTTTTAAATCCCTCGGATTACTCGTAGTGTGTGTGACTAAATAGGCTTTCGATTTATGTTGGCCGTCCATAATCAACAAATTATAGAACGATCATGAGTGGCACCTAGTAGTACATCATGATCCCCAATTAATCGAAAAATCAACGGTTTGACCTCAGAAGAAATTATTCTGAAACCCTTCGGCAGCTCTAATGAATCGTGCCCCATTCCCTTCACCATCTTATACCCACTTGGTTCAGGACACGGTCTATTTGTGTCAGTCCCCACTAGGCTGACTACGTCACACCTAGCCCAAGTAATGTCTTTCTCGTCCTTTGGATTTCTAATTACTCTCATGTATTTAAGAGACTCGCACTCTTAACATGATATACTCTGGCCAGAGGTTTTGAGTAACAATCCGACGATAGGCCTGGGTATACATCTCCTCGCAAGGAGTGGTGAATCCTTTGTAGGCTGTTCAAACATCTTCGGGCACTTCGGCTCATACCCAATCATCCTGGGTCCACACCTCCTTGGAGATGCTTGCTTAAGATGTTAAAGTATAAGTCTCCATAACCAAGATGACTTGAACACCGCAAGTCAAAGGAACATCGCACTTAAGCTGCAGTAAGAACTTCATTGACATATCTTTATAGATAACCATATGAAGTTTTACAGCTAGTCACTCCAATGAACTAGTTCCCTTAACTAGCATCCATGTTTATCTCCGGACATCCCAATGTCACCAGCCAGTGAAAATCAGCTGATTAGAGAATAACTCATGCTAGTCTCAACAGAATTGATAGTGTCCGTTTTTATCAATTCATCGACTAGGGATAATTTCAATACTTCACAATTGCACATTAGAGATAATCACTAGTTGTGATCCCATCACAAATTCTCTTATGCTGTGAGTTGTATTGCGGACATTCAGTAGATGAGTTTAAGATCCCAATCAAATACACAAAACATGTATACTCAAATAGTGAATTATCATATATTAATATAAATGTTTACATCATAAGGCGATTGCCTTAGGACACTTCTCTCATATCACTAACACCCTCGACATCCAGGGCGCCCCCAGGAGTGCTATAAAAGGGGCCTCGACCCCTCTGCTTCAAACACAACTGCTACAAGCCATTCTGATCATTCTAACCAACGACAACGCACTCAAGACGTGGCTCTACACCCGGGAGGCTCCAGGAGGAAGTGCGCGGCACTTCGGAGGTCTAGATCGACCGAGCTTCAACTTTGTTTTGTTCGGTTTGCATTTAATATTCTGTACTTAATTTGCTATACTTTTGATTGTACTGTTACACTGTAAGACGGGTTTTCTCCGCCTCTGGAAATTCTAAAAAGGAGACCAATAGTGGACTCACGCCGAGTACATAGGCCTTGGACGTACTGACCTTGGGGGGTTGGTAACCAAGTAAATAAATCTCGCTGTGTCCCTGTCTTGCTTTTATTTTTATTTACTGTTCCGCTGCACTAACGCTCTGAGTAGATTGAAAGTTTTACGAAGGTTTTCACGGTCGATATTCACCCCCCCCCCTCTATCAACGGTACCGGTCCTATAGATTCACTTGGACTTTGGTCCACTTTGTTACTTCTCTCTTAACTCCCCTTTGTCTATTTAATGTATCACTGACTTAAGTCTATTGTCAAACATTAAAACACTTAGAGAAAGACATCACTGATGCAACTTGCACCAACAATCTCCCCCTTTTTGATGTTTGACAATATCTTAAGTTAGATTGGCTGGAGGGATAACTTACTATCCTTTGGATCAAAATAAACTTGATCTAAGTTTTGATCCTCTAGAAAAAATAAGGAAAAAAAATGGAAAAAATTTCTAACTTTCACTCTCCCCCTTTTTGAAAAAACAGTTTGATTAATTGATCCTTTGGTAAGAGAGAATAAAAATTATTTCTAACTTAAGGCGCGCATCTCTCCCCCTTTGTCATACATAAAAAAAAACCAAAAATACATGCACCAACAATGGAAACCTTTGGTTCTTTTTGAAAAATACTTAGTGTAATTTTTGAAAGCATAGCATAAAATTAAGTACTTAAGTATTTTGAAAACTTTTCATTTAAACACTATTGCTTTAGAAGAATTTTCAAAAAAAATTGTACTTATAGAAAAATTTTTAACTAGTGCATTTGTTTTGAAAATACAGTAATTTTGCATAACTTTTGAAAGAATATTAACTGCTTTGAAAAGTACAAGTACTTTGAAAATTATTATGAGCTTTTGAAAAATGCAAGTATTTTGAAAAATGTACATTTTTTAAAACCATAAGTAACTTTGAAAGATATTGTCCAATTTTTGAAAAAAAATTTGCAATTTTGGAAAATATAAGTACTGTTTGAAAAGTGTTAGACTTGAAACATATAAATACCTTTTTGAAAGGATATTATGCATTTTGAAAATATAATATTTTACTTGTCTTGGTCTACCTTTCAGTCTGACACAATCCTAGGAAACCTTGTTGACTACAAGGACCTTTTCCTAAGTGTCTTGAAAAATTTTCTAAACTCAAGAAAATACTCTTTCATAACAGAATTTTAACAAAGATGATAGTACTTTGAAAATATATGTAAGTATATTTTGAAAGACTGACTATTTATGTTTTCAACAAGATTTTGAAAAAGTAGTGCACGAAAACATATTCTTTAAAATGTTTAATAATTCTTTTAGTTTAACCTCCCCCTAAACTTGACCCAATCCTAGGAAGCTTGTTGACCACAAGTACTCTTCCTCTGAGTCTTTAGGGTTTGGTTTAGACCAAATGAATTATTTCATAATTAAAAAAAATAAATGATTACAAAAAAAACTTTTCTGAAATTCTTCTTTTGACTCAGATTCCCCCTAAATTTGACACATCCTAGGAGTCCTTGAAGAACATGAAGTGGACATTTCCTCTGTGTCTTTAGGGTTTATCAAAGTCAAAGAAACATGTAAATTTTTGAACATATAAACCTTTTTCGAAAACATAAGTGATAATGATTTAGAGGACAGTTTTCGAAAAGTATTTTCAAATGATAGTAATGTTTAAAGTGCAGTTTTCGAAAACCATTTCGAAAAAAAATAAAAAAGCACTCCCCTGTATCCGATACCGTTTGACTCTATCTAAGTGCCTTAAGGAACTTTAGTGTTGTCCTAAGAGGCTCGTGTCTAATTGCGTAAGTCAAACAATTTTTAAAAAGATATAATTTTTGAAAATATGTAATATGTATATTCAATCAGACAAGCATGAATTCCATAAAAGCATTATTATGTTGAAGCACTATTTTTGAAAAAATATTTTTAGGAAAATATTCTAGCAATTTTGAAAAACAATTTTGAAAAATATTTTTTAATTTATTAGTCCTTAACAACTCACCCATTCTAGATATCTCAATACAGCAAGCATGGTTGCCTTATAGGTGTATTGTGAGATGCTTGAATCATTATTATTAACTCTAAGATTTAATTGAAGCTTGTGTTAGATTCAAATCTGACAATAGTAAAGTGAATTTGGTTTTCAATAATCGGCTTCCAGGTCTTGGCGAGGCACAAGGCCTTCTTTGGTCGTAGCCTTATTGGATCATCAACCCTTTCCTTGACAAAGCCTTTTATTGAAAATCCATTTTCAAGTTACTCCTTGAAAGATTTTGGTCTAACTAGTTTGGATCTTGGATCGGTAGCTTCGGCTAGTTCCGCCAAGATGGCTTCCCTAACGTACTATCATCTCACCTCCACCCAATACTAGGTTGATCAAGTTTCAATTATTCTTTTTCCTATAGCCGTTCTAAATTATGCATAAAATTTAAATATGAATGACATGTCATATATTTAAAAGAATTAGCAAATGCATGGCATGACAGTTATGCATGAGTCAAACAAGTCCAAAGCATTTTAATTACGTTTCTAAAGATGTATCAAATTCCCGATTTGATACATGTCGTGTGAACCGGTGAATATGTCAACCCACTTTGACATATTTAATTTTATTAAATTAATTGTTGCGGTTTGGGTAAGATTTTAGTTTAGATCGGATTTATTTAATATTTGGTTGGATTAAGAATTAATTGAAGTTAACTTCATTAGAAATTAATTAATTAATTGAGATTTAATTGAATTAATTTAAGTTTGAATTAATTTAGATTGAATTAATTTAAGTTTGAGTTAATTTAATTTGAATTAATTTAAATTCGAATTAATTAACATTAATTTGAATTAATTTAAGTTTGAATTAATTAAGATTTAATTTGAATTAATTTAAGTTCAAATTAATTAAGATTTAATTTGAATTTAATTGACTTAATTAGGATTTAATTGAATTAATTTGAATTTGGATAATTAAGATTTAATTGAATTAATTTGAATTTAGATAATTAAGATTTAATTGAATTAATTTGAATTAAGATTTAATTTAATTGATTTGAATTAAGATTTAATTTAATTGATTTGAATTAAGATTTAATTTAATTGATTTGAATAATTAAGATTGAAATGATTGATTAATAGTTGTGGGTTTAAGTTTAGAATTTTCATTATTTCAAAATTTTCTGACTCTTCTTTATCTATCTTTTCAAGTTTTTCTAACAATTCAGATTTGTTTGAACCTTTGTGAACTTTATTTACTATGACCTTTATCTTAGATAGTTCCATATCCTCCTCATCCTCAAAATTACATCTTTTAGTATCCTCAAGGTAGGAGGAGTAGTTTGGGCTACTAGTTAAAGTTTTGTAATAACTTTCAAGATTATCTATAGTTAAGTTATTATCTAGGAGAATTTCATCTTCAAAATTATCTTCAGAGATAATATCTTCAGAATTATTTTTAGAGTTTTCAAATTCGAATTCAGAGTTATACAACGGATTTTCAAATTTGAATTCATAATTATCTAAAGGATTTTCAAATTTAGAATTATCCTTAAGATATTTTAATTCAGATCTATCCTTAAGATTTTCAAATTTGAATTCGGATTTATCTTTAGGATTTTCAAATTTGAATTCGGGATTATCTTTAGGATTTTCGAATTTGAATTCGGGATTATCCAAATTTTAATTCAGGATTATCCTTAGGATTTTCGAATTTTAATTCAGGATTATCCTTAGGATTTTCGAATTTTAATTCAGGATTATCCGTATTAAAATTCAGATTAATTCTAGAATTAATTTCAGAATTAACTTTGGAAATTATCGAGTTAACATTAAGGATTAAAGTGTTGATTTCTGATATTTTAGAATTATTTACTTTTTCTAAATGATTATGCAAGATATCTATTTGACTGTGTAATATTTCTAATTTATTAGAAAAAATGTCTACATTATTTACATAAGCTAGTGCAGGAATTTTGAAACTTTTCGGAACATAAATTTTACGTACCTTTGTCGGACATTTGTTCTTGTAGTGTCCGTATTTTCCACACTTGAAGCATTGTACGTGATCCTTGTTTTTCCGGACTTCTGGCGCTGGTGCCCCCTTTGCCGCCGGTGGTGTAGATCGAGTCTTACGAGTAGGGCACTGATTTTTATAGTGCCCTCTCTCCCTGCACGTGAAACAAATAATATGGAACTTAAAAATAGACATTAAAAATTGTACCTGATTCACCCCTGGGCTCCCCCTCAACTCCTGGCGTCGTTGCTCCGTCGGCAGTTAGTCCGGTGAAGAGCAGCCTAGCTTTGATACCACTTGTAGGACCGGTGTCGTCGATAGAGGGCGGGGAGGGGGGGGGTGAATATCGACCGTTAAAATTCTTCGGAAACTTTCGTAACACTTTTGTTCGTACTGGACTCAGAGTGTTAGTGCAGCGGAAAATAAAAATAGAAAGAACACAAGGACACAGCGGGATTTATTTACTTGGTTCCCAAACCCCAGGGTCAGTATGTCCAAGGCCTATATACTTGGCCTGAGTCCAATATTGGTCTCCTTTCCAAAATTTCCGGGGGCAGAGAAAACCCGTCTTACAGTGTATAGGTACAAACAAAAGTATAGCAAAGTAAGTACAGAATATTAAATGCAAACGGAACAACTAGGGTTTGAAACTCGACCGATCTGGACCTTCGAAGTGCCGCGCACTTCCTCCTGGAGCCTCCCGATCGTAGAGCCTCATCTTTAGCGTGTTGTCGTTGCTCATAATGCTCAGAATCACTCACAACAGTTGTTTCTGAAGCAGAGGGGTCAAAGCCCCTTATATAGGCTTCATACGGGCGCCCGATACGCTGGGGGCGCCCCTATAAACTCGGTCAAACCTTATCCCTGCGCTGACCTTGCCGTGGCTAATAAAACCTCTGATTAGGGCGCCCTGGACCTCCTGGGCGCCTGCGTGAAGGCTTATCTGTGTTTCGAACTTGAAACAGCAAATACAGCTTTGAACTCGGGCGCCCCACTTGAAGCCTATTCTGCTTTCTTCAACTAAACTGCTTTTTAGTCTTTGGCCTGGGCGCCCCCATCACTCTGGGCGCCTGGCTTCATGCCTTTCAACCCAACACTGGGTTTTAGGCTTTGATCTGGGCGCCCCCATCAGTAGGGGCGCCTGGGTTGGTTGCTTTCCAACCTTCCGCCTACTTTGTCTCCGGTTCTTGATACCTGCAAGATACACAAACACAAAGCACATATACATACAATATTAGTCTTAAGGACTTGGTTCAGACTTCGGATTTCCATGAAACCCTAGGTCGAACCGACGCAAGTTCCCACCCCCGAGAACGCGCCTTTCACCTACTCCTCTCAGGAGACGGTTGCCACCCAGTCCTTCGGGTGGACTTTTCCCCAGCAGCCCTTCGCCAGGTGCCTAGCAGCTCTTCGCCAGGTCTTCAATGCCTAGCAGTCCTTCGCCAGGTGCCTAGCAACCCTTCGCCAGGTCTTAGGATTTCGATGCCTAACAGCCCTTCGCTAGGTGCCCAGCAGCCCTTCGCCAGGTCTTAGGGTTTCGATGCCTAGCAGCACTAGGACTTTGGTCCACTTTGTTACTTCTCTCTTAACTCCCCTTTGTCTGTTTAATGTATCATTGACTTAAGTCTATTGTCAAACATTAAAACACTTAGAGGAAGACATCACTGATGCAACTTGCACCAACAAAAAGTTCAACATAAAAATTACTAAGAGGCAAAAGAAAGGATATTTCATTATGGAGTGCCTAATTAACAAGACAAAAGAGTTGAAAAATACATTAAGGCTACGTTTGGTAGAGGGTAATGTAATCCGGTCTGTAATGTAATCAAGTTTGCAATGTAATGTAATGTAATCTTGATTACATTGTTATGTTTGGTAATGAGTTGTATGTAATCTTTGATAACCATTACAAGTTGGATTCTTTTGTTTGGTGAGGGGCAATCCATCCTGTAATGTAATCAAAATTGACGACCGACGACCGTCGCCGGGCGGCCGGTGACCATTGACCGGCCGGCGAACGCCACCGACCGCTGATGGCCGGCGGCGGTGGTCGTCGGCGGTGGTCGCCGGAGGCGGCCGGTCGGCCGGCGGCGGCGGCGGCGGCGGCGGCGGCCGGCTGGCGGCGGCGGCCGGCTGGCGGCGGCGGTCGGTCGGCGGCGACCGACGACTTTACAAGCTGTAATGTAATCCAGATTACGGAGGTTTTATTTTGTAATCTAGATTACAAATCATCATCCTCTTTTGTAATCGAGATTACATTACATTACAATCTTAAAGTGATTCCAAACAAAGGAATCCAACTTGTAATGTAATCTCGATTACATTACAGGGTGGATTACACCCTACCAAACGCAGCCTAAGCGAAATCGGGGAAGGCATCATACGAGATGTTGGTGTATATCTTCGCAAGCTTGATAAAGTTGGCAGGGAGCTCTGTCGCTAGGTGCCCTGCCTCGCGTAGCTTCTTGATATCTCCCTCTGTGCCATAGAATAACATCTTCATGGTCCTTTGACTTAGAAGCAGATTGAATTCCTTGGACTGGAGATACTCTGCACCCTCTGACACACTCAGCTGCACTCAACTTGTAGCTCTCCAACTCGGCTCTGACATAGTCTAATTCAGCCTTCAGGCTCCCTAGTTCTTGCTACTGGCTTTGGATCACCACCTCCTTGGCCACCAGCTCAGATGTTTTACCTTGCTAGCTCCAATTCATGAGTTTGTGTAGATTCCTTTAGCTTAACGGAGAGCGCCTTGTCTTCAATAGTTTTCTTGTCCAAGTCCGAGGGAGTCTGTTGCCTTTTGGTGCTCTTTGACTTGAGCTTGGACTTAGACGTTTACACTTGGGAGGTTAGGTGCTCTACCACAACCGAACTGTCGCTCACCTTTTTCTTCTCTTCCTTTAGAGCCGCTGCTAGCTGTTGTAGAAGCTCCCTTTGAGCGGCAAGCTCTCTACAGATTGACTAACTCTGCTGGAGCCCCTCTGACACTTAAATCTGAGTTTGGGCCACCTCCAGCTCAACCACTCATTTCTCCGTAGCCCATTTGGCTCGCATAATGTTGACTAAGTCCTAGCACGTGCTCATGTCAGCTATCCAAAACTAGTGGAAGAAAGATGAGGGCTTAATAATATAATCAAAATAACGGAATGCAAGGGAGAAAAAATTACAATAAAAATTTACCTTTGTCAGGTCCTGGGCAAAACCATCCGGAAGACCGATCGGTGGTCGGTTCACAATGTCGTCCAAACCCTCCTGCCATGCATTCGCAAGTAGTGGCGCTTGAATCAGAGGTCATGGGTTCAAGGGTCGACGGTATGCGCAGGGATAAAACCTTGGCTGCTGTTTACAAAAAATCTCATGAACCCCAAGCGCCTTGCCATTCCAGCATTCACCGTGATTTACCTCCTCTGGACACTCGTGGGGCAGAGACCAAGGGGCCGTTGGGGTGACGGTTCCACCTTATGAATCAGAAGCAAGTAGGCCCCTCAATCTTACCACCTGTTGAGACATAGTGGGATCCGATTGAAGGGGGGGGGGGGGTTTCCCTTTTTTTAAGGGACTATAGTCACACTCAATTTTATGAGGGGGTGGGGCACTTGGGTGGAGCTTGGTGATAGATCGAATGTGTCCGCTAGAGGGGGGTGAATAGCACTTTTTTTGTTGAATCTCTACAAGGTTGTTAGTTGCGCAGTGGAAATACAAATAAAAATAAACTAATAATAATAAACAATGCTAAGAAAACAGGTTTACTTGGTATCCACCCCGGACGGGTGACTAATCCAAGAATCTGTCGGTGGATCACTCCCCGGATAACCTCCGGCTAGCCCTCGTCGCTCCTTGTGGGTGGAGAAACCTCGCCACAACACCTCGGACACTATCTGGGCACAAAAGACTACTAACTCACTTTACCCAAGCGAGTTTCGTCAAGAATCTCAGCCACCATGAAGTCCTCTTTAAATAAGACTCGGGCTGAAACTCTCGCCACCAGTCGACTGCCCCCAGGGCAGTCGACTGGTGCCACTGAAATTCGATCGTTGCACCCCAATGTTCGAATTCTCAGGTAACTCACCAGCCACCTACCAGTTGCCTGCACCCAGGGCAGTCGATTGGTCCCAGAGCTGAGACCTTTCTGTGAGTTCCATCAGTCGACTGCTCCCAGGCCAGTCGACTGGTCTACTCACCCACCTAAGGTTACCCTTCCTGAGTACATTCTATTCCGCACTCAAACCCTAGGATTTCCCGAGTACAATCACACAGTACTCGTACCCTCACGACTCGACTTACTCCTCTTCCGTAGCCTCGACTGTTACCTTATATTTATTCCTCCCCTCTTTTTTCTTTATTTTGGTCTTTTTCTTTTAATTAACTTTTCATTTTAACTAATTAACTTTAACTCGAAATTTTTTTCTTTAAATAAATCTGCTTTCCTAAAAATATCAGAAATAGTTCATGTTGGTTGAGCACCTTTTTCAAGGAAATATAGAATAGCAGGAACGTTTGAATAAGTTTGATTATTTATCGGATCATAAAAACCCACTTTTCGAAGATCTCTCCCTTCTCGTCGGGATCGAACATCAATTGCAACGATTCGATAGATGGCTCATTGGGATAGATGCACATAAACAATCTCCCCCAGAAATGTATAAGAGGTTTTATCTTTATACGGCTCGAACTCGAGAAAAAAATTTGCATTCGTACTCATAACTCAAGTTGGGTAATTCTGACATAGTCCCAGGGGAATCCTTAAACATTTATTGAGCCGTCTCTAACCTCTTTTGTTTGTCTCATCCCGAGTCAATTATTCTGATCCCTTTCTTGAGACAATTGAAAATAGTGTTTCCTTGTTCCGGAATCCTTTATCTTTCCTTTGTAACGCCCTCTTCATCTTCGGCTCTGGTCCCTCGGATGCACGCAAGCCTCTAGCTTATCTCCATGCCATCCTTCACGCATGCCTCGAAGTCCGCGCCCATCAGCTCATCATCCTTGCTCTCCAAGGTCCCTCAGGTGCACACTAGCCTCCAGCTTGTCTACATGCCACCCTTCACTGTACCGAGGTCATGCAGTCAAGTCCATATGTGTAACCTGTACATCCTGCACACTCAACATACACATATAAGAACACAAGGGTAAACATAACTTAAACTCTTTGCCAAAATATCAAAACACTTGGTCATTCCAGACCACAAATTGCCTCAACACTTAGCTCTGAAGTGGGGGCATCCGAAGGAGTGACGCCAATCGGAGTGGGTAGAAGAAGTCTAGGCAGGCGATGGATGGACTGATGGTCGTTTGATAGGAGGCTGAGGAATACCTAAGTCGACCAGGGGCGGGAGAGAATCAACAACATCTTGTACCTGAGAGGGGTTTGGTAGATCACCTGAGGATAAGGGACAGTCGAAAGTAGAAGGTGTGGAAGTCCAAGAGGAGTTGGTCGCCAGTCAGTGCCTCTTATGCCATATCCTCATAGGCTTGACCTTCGGAGACTCCAAGGGTAAGCACTTGCACCATTGAGGAGCAGGGCAATAACATCTCTCTAGTACTAGCTGCTGCATCATTGTCAGCAGTCAAAACAGATGAGTCGGTTGGCTGTGATCCCCTATGTGCCAGTTCTGCCTTCGCTCGGCTATCTAGCTCAGCATCACTGAGCTTCATGACTCTAGTCATTGCCGCTTTCCACATGGTATGAGCTACAAAAAGGAAAGTGGATCTCAATTAGCCATAATGTAAAATTACAAAATAATTTCGTACCAAATGTATAAGTCAATTCAGCTTCAAATAGACTCAGCCTAAAGATATAAAGGAGGCATTCTTGGAGCATAATGTTGGTATTGAATTTTAGCCTGGCTAACTTCTCAGCCATTGCTATGAAAGAGGGCTTGACTTATAAATCACCCAACTCGGCCACAGAGGCAAGCTTGACAACCAGTCAGTTGACTATAAGGGTGGATAGACACGATTAATGAAAACATAGTGGGATTTCCATCCCTTGTCGGAAGAAGACATTTTATCAAAAAATGTTGCCTTTAGTCGGGCTTGGTATATAAACATTCCTGCTTCCAATTTTTTTAGGGCAATAAAAATAGTAGAAAATATGGGGGGTTGAAGGAGTTGTGATACAAGAAGAATAAGATAAGTACTCCGCATAATAAGCGGATAGAATTTAGAGCAAGCTACTACAAGGGTGTCACGGCCCAAGGGCAAGCTCGTCCGATAAAATTGGATAGCACCTCCCTTATATGATGGACAATATAAATCCTTAATATAAGGCTTACACGACCAACAGATACCTCAACCAACACGGCTGGAATAAGAAAAGTAAAAGAGATAATACAACACAAATATATCAAAATTGACCTGACTACGGACCAGTCCGACTTATGACAAAGCGTCGAATACATAAGCCCCTCAAGGTACACAAAAATACAAAGCACCAATACATGTCCATAAAATGGGTAAAATATCAAAAGACACATATGAAACACAAATACCGTAGTGAAGTTCAACTCGACGGGTAGAGGGGCTGGTCGTTGGGCTCTCTCCTGGCGACTCTAAATACATTAGCCTGGAAACAAAAAAATAAAGCAAATAGTTGTGAGTCCAGGGGGCTCAACGAGTATACAAATAGATAAATATGCATGACTGTAAAAAGGTCATACCACAGCAGTATAGAAGTAAACAGATACAATCTCCAAGGAAAAATCAGAATATATGATCGGTACACTACATGCAAATATATACCTATATCAAACTCATCTGCGGGGTATGAAGGTCATAAATCCTTGAACCTGAATGGTCACATACCAAGCAAATAAAACACCTCCTGTATGTGCATGTCATCCAAATGCAGCAATCATAGCTCAAACAAGTGTAACAAACACAAGCAAATACAATCTATGCAATTGTGCACATGATGCAATGATATGGTTACCCCTAATGCTAGTTAGCCACCGTCACAGTCATGGGTGAGGTCAAGTGGGTAGGGTTATGACAACTGTGCGCACTCTGCCATCATTGCTCTTGAGTGATCGAGTGGACAGGATGCTGGCAGAGAACACACCCACCCTACCCCAAATCATATGGGGCAACACCGCTCTCATCTCCTCGTATCATGGGANGTAGACACTCCTCTATATGTATCCACGCGAACAAAAGAAGATGGATCGAAACCTCGGTGTGCTAGCACCCCTATGGGTTTCGGCCAAGAGAGGGAGAGGAAGAAGAAAAATCCGGGAGAAGAAGAAGAGCCACCAAAATGAAACAAAACCCACCTTTTGTTTCCCTTGGGTGGCCGGCCACTTAATGGCCATTAATGGCCATTAGGTGGCCGGCCATAATGGCCATTAAGTGCCATTAGGTGGCCTTCCAAATCCCCTATCAATTTGAATTCGAAATTCAAATGGGGGGGGGGGGGGGGGGAAACCAAGTCAAGTCTAACTTGAATTGGAACCAAGTCAAGTCAAACTTGATTTGGATTTAGGTCAAGTCAAACTTACCTTTTATGGACTTTCCATATTTAGTCAAGTCAAACTTGACTTCATTTCTTCTCCCATGTTGAGTCTAACTCAAAGTGGAACCAAGTCAAGTCAAACTTGATTTGGATTTAGGTCAAGTCAAACTTGCCTTTTATGGACTTTCCATATTTAGCCAAGTCAAACTTGACTTCAATTTTTCTCCATCTATTTGTTCTTGCGTGTGACCCTATAGGTTCTTGTAACGTTGGCAATGCTTCTAACGTCTTAGAACATAAGCAATGAGCGGTATCTAGCAACACATCATTGCTACCCCAAGTTACAAGAATGTTGAGATCCAACATCACCTTGTGACTAATAATTGTGACTCTCACAATATATGATAATGTCCCTCTATCCTTGATATCTAGATTGACTCAATTGAGGCATAGACCGTGTCATCCTCGAGTCAATCTATATCTTGAACTCCAAGTAGACTCACACTAATCAAGTGAGCTCAATATCTCATATTGACTCACTTGGGCATGGCCATGCACTTTGTGGTCTCACTCTATCAAGAATACGATATCGCTCCCGTCATATAGGAGGGATAGATCCCATCTACATCACTCACATCCCTCTCCATAATTTGTTACATACCCAGTAATCGCCTTTATAGTCCACCCATTTACGGGTGACGTTTGACGAAGCCAAAGTACGCAACTCCTTATGTAGGAATCCATGGTGACTTCAGGTCCAAGGACTAATAGTCATACTAATAGCCACATGAGAAAGTATATGACACTCATATAACGATCCATGATACTTTCTCATGGCGGGTCATTCAGTATACATTCTCCAATGCATACCCATGTGTCAACTTGATATCTCTATATCCATGACTTTTGAGATCAAGTCATCATGTTGACCTACATGCTAGTCTCTACGTATTAACATTGTCCCTGAATGTTAATACTCGACTAGGAATTATTTAGAGTAGTGTTCTCTATATCATCTCACTATCGATTCAACCAATCGATTGATATAGATAAGAACCTTCTACTCAAGGACATTATTATACTTAGCTAATTGGCACAAATACACGTAAGTATAATAACCATAAAACATGCCTTTATTTATACATAGGAATATGATACAAATTAGTCCATACAATCATTACATGATCGGCTCTAGGGCTCTCACCAACAGCACGTCCATGCAAGGAGGAAGCCAGCCACGCCGCTTGTCTTCAGCATGTAAACCACAACTGCTTGGTTTTCTAGCATGCAAAACCACCGCTGTAGCTGTTCGGTTTTTCCAACATGCAAAACCACAGCTTCGGCTGTTCGGTTTTTCCAACATGCAAACAACCCTTTGTGATGGTCTACCGCTGATCATACAAAAGAGAGAGAGAGAATAAAGAGAAGAGAATAACGATCCTTAGGGTTTTTCTCTTGATGGCTCATGGGGTATATATAGGGCTAAGGTAGGGACCAAGAGGAGAAGTTGGATCTTGGCTCACCAATGGATCTAAACCCGATCCATTAATTAAGATCCATTCCAATAATGGATCTTAATTGAACTTCCTCACCAACCCCCATATTTACATATGGGCTCCACTTATTACGAGTCGTCCACCCCCCCCCCCCCCGTGTTTAAGATATTAAAAGTCGTTAATTAATTTAAACTACTGATAATTCAAATTAATTAACTTCCGGATCCTTGATTAGTACCACTCAACCTAATCATCATGCCGGATCAAATCCACCTGTAGGGTTTAGCATGATGAACCTTTTGAGCTCATCAAGGGGGCATCATCATCCCGACTCACCAGGACACGGATTCCGTCAAAAATCCACAACACATCATATTATTAATATCATCTCCCAACTTACGGGTCTATCGATCTAACAGAATAGATCTCTCCTATTGGTAAATCAAAGAGATAATAATTAATAATATGTACCCGTTATTATATCGGATTAAGGGATAGTACTCCATAATAAAATGTTGAGGTCCTATCCAATTATCGAGTCATTACAAATACGATAACCTCTGGTTTTGGTGCTACTCAATGTACTCAAAGCACACTAGTGTAATTCTATGGTCAAGATCAACCACACCTAATTACACTATAACCATCCCGATGGTTTGTCCAATTCCATCTCGGTTGTGAGCCTCTACTTATACAAGGCAAGGAGCTGATAACATGATCTTCTGTGTGACACCACACACCATGTTATCTACAATGCAAAGTAAAGAACTTCTATGCATGTACTAATATAAACAAGCATCTAGTGTTATTGTGATTCTCTTTTCAAAAATTAGATGATCTCATATATAAAAAGAGCAATGTCTTTTAGTATACACATCTAACACCGAGTGCATAGGGGTGCCCTCATTCACCCCCCAAGTTGACTTGTGTGCCCGACTGGCTTTCGGTCAAGACAATGCTAAATGAAGGATATAATTTCTTATAATTGAGGTTTATTATAAAACAAGTAGTTGCGTAATTGACCGAGAAATTTCTTTACCTGTCCAAGTTCTATCGAATCTAGATATCCATTCGCTCCGGTATAAATATACGCAGCTGAGCTAACTAAAGCTTTCCCGGTAGAGTGAGCCCCGTCGTTATCACATATTCGGCCACGTCACCCCATCTTAACGTCGCGATGCTCATCGGATAGTATAAATGGAAGGGACGAGGAATAACGACGTGCTCGAGCGTAAGTGTACGAGTGAATGGCCGATAGCGGTAGTCATGAACTCTACCTGATTGATTCTCTCGTTCGGGACCCTGAAGGCATTCGTTACGCATCACGCATCTTCAGATCATTTCCCGTACTTGAGTTAACTTTAGAGCTTTCATTCCAGTTCAAAGTCCCCCTAAGTTGACTTGTGTACCCCCCAAGTTGACTTGTATCCACCGGCCAGGGGTGGGAAGACCTAGTGAGTAACGGAACGGTCGACGGTCGACGACCCACAAAAAAATGAAGGGGTCGCCAAATGGGTCAGGTCGTTACACGGGCGCCCGAGTGATCGGGCGCCTGAGTGCTCGGCCGCCTAGTGCTCGGGCACCCGAGAGGCCAAGCGCCCGTAAGCTTACGGGCACCCGAGAGTGGCCTTTTTGGTCATTAACCTCTAACCACTCTCCAGCCTAACTTTCGATCTTCTTGGGTGATTTCTGGCCAACCGGAGTTAGGCTCACTCGAACTCGACTCTGACCTTTCGCTCCTCGGGCATCCTTGCTTCCGGCTTCTCGTCCCTCGGACGTCGCGCATGTCCTTCTCGCTCCACCGATGTACTCTTCTGCAGAGCTCCGCATCCCTCGTATGCATCGAGCCTGTCGGCTCCCTTTTTGTGTCATTCTTCTTGACTCTTGTGTCTTGCGCTCGACTTTCTACGCTCCTAAGTTCCTGTACAATTAGACACAGGGATTAAAAACACCAGGACCTAACTTAAATTGGCTGATCACATCAAAATCAACCTAGGGTACTTACAATCTTCCCCTTTTTGATGTGCGTCAATCCGAGTTATGTTAGGGTAAACATAATAAAAAAAACATGAATAAATCTATAACAGTGTAAGCACTAAAAAAAATAAAATTAGAGTCTACCGCTTAAGTTAACACTACTTCTCCCCCTTTGATCACATCAAAAACTTAAAATGTTAAGAGAAAATATTTTCCAAAATTTAGAATTTTTAATGAATTATCTTTAGAAAATGTTTTCTAGCATTTTTGAAATCATAAAAAAATTTGAAAATACTTTTGTAGATAGAACACTGCTTATTAAAAGCATTTTCACTAATTTTCCTATAAGTAATTATCCAAAAAAACAAGATAAAGTATTAATTGCCAAAATTAATTTACTCAAAAGAAAAATAATAGTTTAAAATATATTTAGGAACCCAATATACATTTTTACCAACAGGGTTTATTAAAAACTTAGATCGAACATCTGATTTGAGAATTTTGCAATTTAGCCCCTGTGATTTTTAATATATCAGTTTAGATTATCAGGATAACTATTTTTCTTTTGTCGTAACCATGCAATATCAACTTCTAATTTTTCAACTAAATTTCTCAAATTAACAATATCATTTTTCAGTTTATCAGAACCATCAGATGAACATGCATTAGTCAATTTCAATTTTAACTTTTGATTTTCTTTTTCTAATTTTTGGTTAGCTTTAAGCATTGTATTTATACCAGAGTATAGTTGATCATGAGGAAGGAAATATACCTCACTTACCGGGTTACTTCGAAAAAAGGGACTCCCCCTTCGTCACTACTTTCCTCTAACGTAGCTCCCCCTTCTTCATTATTTTCCTCTTGATGATTTGCCATCAGCGCAAGTCCAGCGTATTTTTCGGCTTTCTTTCATCGGACGAGGTCTCATCCCAGGTGGCTTTCAGCACCTTCCTCTTCTTTGGTTGATTCTTTGGTTTGGGACAGTAGTCCTTTAGATGACCCTTCTCTTGTTAGTTATAGAATCGGACTGTACGTTTCATAGGAGATCGTCTTTTACGCTGAGACTTAGAATATTAATTAGCTCTTTTAAAAAAACTTTTAAGATTTTTTACCATCTCCGTCGTATTTTCATCATCTGTTGACGACTCCTCCACTACCTAGTTTCTTCTCGCGTTAAGAGCGACGTTATCCTATTCTTCCCTACACATCGAGATTCGTGAAGCTCTAAAACCAACAATAGTTGTTCTAGAGTACTTACCTCACGATCTTTTGAAATAAAGTATGCATCAATTATTGAGGTCTAATCTGGGGTTCTTGGGAAAGCAATTAGTGTGTAGCGTTGAGCGTCGCGACTCGACACCTTTTCTCTGATATTCTCAAGGCTCATGATTAGTTCCTTTACCTTGGCGTGTAGTTGAGCAATTGACTGTCCATCTTCCATTCGGAGGTTGGTAAGCTGGCATCGTAGGATGTCTCATCGTGCTAGTTTTGCCTCCGAGGTGCCTTCATGCAATTCTAGGAACTTTTCCTAAAGTTCCTTTGCCGAGTCGTACTTCCCGATACGATTGCCATCTTGTTCAGGGAGGACGGTCAGCAAATGAAATTCCGCCTTTTCGTTTTCTATTGTGTCAACTTGCTCCTTTTTGTTCTAGGACTCAGGTTCCTTGATTTTACCTTCGCTATCTTTTGGAGTTGAAAAATCATTTTTCATTGTTAATAATAATTCATAATCAATAGTAAAAAATACCTTCATTTTTCTTTTTCATGCTCCGAGTTCCCCCTCAAACTTCGGCGGGTAGATTACTGGTCCAACCATTCTTTAAAATTTGCTGTAGTTGGTGGTTAGTCCTTCTGCAGTATCTTGGCTCTTATACCACTTGTCGGGTCGAGGTGGATAGGCAAGATGGGGGTGAATTGAAGCTGTAAAAATAAAAATAAACATTTGTGTGGTCTCACAAAGAATTCAGATTAGTTGCAAAAATCAGTTAAAACAAACATAAACTTATAAAAGGCTAAGACACAGAGATTTACATGCTTGCAACCTAGGTAATTGCTAATCCAAGACGACTGAAGCTCACTATCAAAATCTCCTTCTGGCGAAGATGCCTTTTACTGACGTTGAAATACAAGACAGAAAAAAATAAATAACTAAGTTGTTTACAATTGATGGATGATTGGAAACTGAGGTCTAGGGGCCTATTTATAGCCCTAGTCAAAGTTATTCATTAGCTGACGTGGCACTTATAGGGCGCTCGAGTGCTCATGGGCGCCTGACACGTGGCTTAACTCTTAACCAACGCGCAACATTCACAAACAGCTAAATATAGCCTCATGGGCGCCTGTTGTCTCACGGGCACCCAAGTTCTCGAGCGCCCGAGAGACCAAGTGCCCGTAAGCTTAATGGTGCCTATAAGTGGCCTTTTTGGTCAGCAACCGCTGACCACTCTCCAGCCTGACTTCCGCTCTTTTTGTGTGATTCTGGCCAATCGAGTTATGCTCACTCGAACCCAACTCTGACCTTTCGCCCCTTGAGTATCCATCCTTCCGGCTTCTCATCCCTCGGATATTGCGCACATCCTTCTCGCTCTACTGGTATACTCATCCGCAGAGTTCCACGTCCCTCAGATGCACTGAGCCCGTTGGCTCCCTTTCCGAGCCATCCTTCTTGACCGTTGTGTCATCCAGTCAACTTCTTGCGCTCCTAAGTTCCTATATACATAGACATAAGGATTAAAAACACCAGGCTTAACTTAAATCAGTTGATCACATCGAAACTAATCTAGGGTAATTACATATTTTTCATAATTAATAATAAATCAAAGTTAATTTTGAAAAATTCTTGCGTCTTTCACTTCCGAGTAGCAAATTCCCCAATAAATTTTGGCAGGTAGAGAACTAGTTTGACCATTTTTTTTAAACTTCAGATGGTGGTTAGTCCTTTTAGAGCATCCTAGCTCTAATACCACTTGTCGATGATTGTGCGTTCGGCAAGAGGGGGGTAAATTACCCCTGCAAATATAAACCTATCTTTTGTACTTGCTCAACAAAGATGTTGAATAGTTCACAAGCACAATAAACATAAGAATTAATTAAACAAAAAGGGAAAAGTGGCACAGTCAGTTACTTGGTTTGCAACTAGGAGGGTTGCTAATCTAAGGCAAAAATATAACTCGATTCTCCTGATTAACTCATTAGGGTAGAGAAGGCTTTTACACAATGAATAACTCAGAATGCAGAGGAAAATAGAAATGAAATTCATGTAAATGAATGACTATAATTGAGCTCTAGGGGTCTATTTATAGTCTCAGTCAAGTCTATCCGATCGTTGACATGGCCCAACACGGGCGCCCGAGTTCATAGGCGCGCCTGACACGCGACTTAGGGGTTATCCACTTTGCAACATTCATGAATAGCTAGCTGTGGATGAATTTTCACTTCTCGGGCGCCTGTATGTGTGAGATCAATGTAATCGATAGAGGGGGGTGAATATTGATAACATAAATTTTTTAGAAACACAGATTTAAATGCATCGGAAAATACACAATTCAAACATGGCTAATGCAGTTTATTTTACTTGGTTCGGAGTCTATAATGGCTCCTACTCCAAGGCCCATGGTCCTTGACCTTTTTTCTTGTGCAATTCTATAGCTCGAAAAATAATGTACAAGTAAGTAATTTAAGTACAGAACTAGATTGAAAACTATATATCGATGACACTTAAGAAGAAGAGCGAAGCTTTGTTGGAGTGGTGTGTCATCAATCTTGAACATTGTCGGTGCAGAAAACAATAACACAGAAGCTAGTCGTAGCGTGTTTGAGTGCTTGAGTTGTTGTCTAGAAGTAAAGGGGTGAAGCCCCTTTTATACTATTTCTCAGGTGCCTGATAGCTTATGGGGCGCCTTCCACGTAACCTGAATTCGCCACAACCTTATCTGTAGACTCGGCCAACATTTATCTCCATTCTTGGGCGCCTGGGACTATTGAGGTGTCCGGATGCTCACGTGCGCCTAGGAGCTGACGTGGCGCAGCTACTGGAAGAACTCCATCTGGGGCGCCTGATACCATTCAGGCGCCTGGTTTCTCGGCTAGGACTTCGTACACAGTCCTCGACCAGGACTTCGTGCTCAACCCTACAGGTCATGACTTCATACCTAGCTCAACTAGGACTTTCCTGCACACTCGGTAAAATCATCTAATCACAATATAAACTTAACATTGAACCCTTTGTCATTATCAAAACCAGGTTCGATCTGGTGCTTCCGGCACCAAAAATCTCCCCCTATTTGATTTATGACATCCTTGTTCAAAAGTTAAGTTAAAAAAACATGAATAAGAAATAAATCACAGTTAAGCATTAGAAAGATAAGGCATAATAAGTTTAAAACAATTTTTTTTTCATTATCCCACTTGATTAGTAATTTCCCCCCTTTAGGACATATCCTAATTTTTGAAAAACCTTGGAAAATTGAAATATTGCATAAAGCTCCCCATTGATTTGAAATTCTCTCCCTGAAGCTTTTGAAAACATGCAATTTCCAATTTGAAAGTTTTTCTAATATTTTAAAAGAATTATAAGTATGGAAATGTGTTGGTGCAAAGTGCACCAGTTATGAATAGTTTGTTAGTGCAATCAACCCATGTTCGATCAGGTAGATCATGGGTTTTGATGTGTGTATCAATATGATTAAGTTAGGGTTTCATGTTGATCTAATATGTGTATGTAAGTGTGCAGGTTTGCAGAATACACATAGACTTAGTTGGACGTCTTCGGGACAGGTGAAGGATGACATGGGAGACAAGCCATGGGCTAGCATGCATCCGAGGGACCATGGACAAAGCAGGGACGATGAGCCGAGGGAAGCGCACTTCGAGGCATACACGAAGGATGACATGGATACAAGCCGAGGGCATGCATGCATCTGAGGGACGAGAGCCTAAGTCGAAGAAGGCTTGAAGGCAACAGGTCGAGGCTGCTGGAGTAGGAACGATGAGCCGAGGGAAGCATACTTCGAGGCATACACGAAGGATGGCATGGGGGGATGAGCCGCGAGCTTGCATGCATCCGAGGGACGAGAGACAAAGTCGAAGAGGGCTTGAAGGCAACAGATCGAGGCGGCTGGATGAAGAGTCGGCTAAGTCATGAGAATTCGAGTGCTAAGAGAACTGTACTCGGGAAGGGAAATCCTAGGGCTCGAGTGCTGAGAGAATTGTACTCGAGAAGGGAAAACTTAGGTGGCAGTCAACTGATGCTTGATCAGTCGACTGAGGTAGAGCATAGAAAGATCAGTCAACTAATGCTCGATCAGTCGACTGATGCAGTCGACTGGTGTCGACCAGAATTTGAAGCGTCAGGATGAGACATTCAAATTCACGAGGACCAGTCGATTGGTAACGGTCAGAACAGTATCGAGCATAATTTAAGAGGGCTTGTTTTTGACTGTTTCTCCTTGGCGAAACAAGCTTAGTTAAAGCCTCTTAGTAGCCTAAACGTGCTCAGAGATTGTCAAGGATTGTGGTGAGGTTTCTCCACCCACAAGGAGCGACAAGAGCTAGCCGAAGGTGTTCCATGGAGTCATCCACCGAAGGATCGGGATCGTCCACCTTACGGATAGCCGTAGAGTAGGAGTATCATCTCCGAACCACGTAAAGGTCTTGTGTTAGAATTATTTTTGTTTATATTTTTGGTTTCCGCTTGCGCTTGCTAACCATTATAGGAAGAAGATCGAAAAGTAGCTATTCACCCCCCCCTCTAGCTAAACGAAAAGGTCCCAACAAGTGGTATCAGTGCAAGGTTCGCTCATCTATATACTAACCGCTGAGAGAGCAAAAAGCTAGAAGAAATGGCGATTGAAGAATGATTAGGAGATGATATCAATGTTCCACTTCCCTACAACCGCGAGCGTTTCGAGTATTGGAGGATGCAGATAAAGACATGGTTCGGCATGGATTGGAGTTTCATGATCGCGCTAGAAGAGCCAATTGAAGTCTCGAAAGATAAGCATGGGAAGAAGCTCTGACCAAGATATTGGACCAAGGAGCAACAAACACAATCAAAGGCAAATGAGAAGGTAATTTCAATATTACTTAGTGTTTTGTCTAATGATGTGATAATAGTGTAGGTGAGTACAAGTGTGCTCATGAGCTATGGTGCAATGTAATTGCTCTACATGAAAATCCTACACGAGCTCAATTAGTAGAGGAGCCAAAAGAAATGAGCTCAATGATCCAAAAAGAGGAGAACGACCAATCGGATGAAGAGAGAGCTCAACATCCGAAGAGGAGAAAGAGAAAAAAGATTCATCCATCTCATCAAGTGAAGTGGCACAAGAAATTGAAGAATCATCCACTTCATCAAAGAGAGAAGAAGAGGTCTCTACTTCAAGGATTCAGGGGGAGGAGAGACCATTCTGCATACCGGAGCAAGAAGAAGTGTCCACCTCCACCAAAGCGAAGTCAAAAGACCATATTATTTGATTTGGGTGCAACAAGAAGAGACACTACAAGGGTAAGTGTCCATTAGGTAAAAAGGAGGTAAACCCTAAATCCAAGTCAATTCATTTAAAATCTAACATGGGGTGTAGGAAAAAGATGGAGAAGAAGCGCATTAGGTGTTTCACATGTGGTGAGCTAGGACACAACCACACCAAATGCTCAAGGAAAGGAGAATTCAAGAAATTGGAGCATTTGAGGAAGTGGGAAAAGAAGAAGGAGAAAAGCTCACATCAAGGGGGAGCTACAAGGGTAAGGGAGGTAATCCCTAACTCTAAATATTTTTCAAATTCCTCTATGTGTGATAGAAATAATGAAAATTATTTACCTTTGCATAATTTTGGTTTTAGATATCATGATAAGAATAAGGCCAATGTTGTATCTCAAAATCCTAAGGAATTTATGTATCATGATAAACCTAGAATTTTTAGACCTAAGGACCAAGACATTAATCCAAAGAAAGGGAGACACATGCCTAGACAAATGGGTAGATCTAGAAATGTCCAAGATAGACATGGTGATGCTAAGGTTAAAAATCTAGAGAGGGAAAATCAAGCATTGAGGGCAAAGCTTGACAAATTAGAGAAACCCCTAGAGAGATTCATTAGTGTATCTAAGGGTTTAGGCATGGTGTCGGGTAGTCAAAACCCCGACAATGATAGATCGGGTCTAGGATACCGATCTATTAGATCAAATACTATTGAAAAGTCATATGCAAGAATGTCATATAACTATAGCAAAGGGAAGGCCAAAAAAGGCAAGGAAAAGTCGTTTAAAGGGAAGAAGAAGAACTTAACCAAGAACAAGGTGTATAATGTTAAGAAAGTTAGGGTTGAAGGCCAAAAGTCACCTGAGGTACACCGGTATGGTCTTGCAATTATAAATGAGTTCTCTAGGAAGGTGACTAAGGTTAAGAGCTCAAGGGGGAGCTCTAGGAGTCAAGATGGGACCCATGGTCAATGGATCTCAGGAGGATTTTTCCAGGAAGATTAGATGGGTTGTGGAATGTGTTGGTGCAGGAAGCACCATATCGAACCTGGTTTTGATATTGGCAAAGGATTCAAAGTTAAGTTTATTTGTGATCTAACAATGTTACTCAGGTGTGCAGGAAAAGTCATAGCGAAGGGTTGCTAGGCACCTGGCGAAGGATTGCTAGGAAACAAAGTCCTAGCGAAGGGCTGCTAGGCACCTGGCGAAGGACTGCCAGGAAACAAAGTCCTAGCGGAGGGCTGCTAGGCACCTGGCGAAGGGCTGCCAGGAAACAATGCCCTAGCGAAGGACTGCTAGGCACCGGGCGAAGGACTGCTAGGAACCCTAAGACCTGGCGAAGGACTGCTGGGCACCAGGCGAAGGATAGCTTGGGACTGAAGACCTAGCGAAGGACTGCTAGGCACCAGGCGAAGGACAGCTTGGGACTGAAGCCCTAGAGAAGGACTGCTAGGCACCAGGCGAAGGACAGCTTGATATCCAAGACCTGGCAAAGGACCGTTGGGCAAAAGTCCAACCGGAGGAGCCGGTTGGCATCAGGTACATTCTCCCGAGAGGAGTAGGTGAGGACGTGTTCCCCGTTGAGGGAATAGTAGGCGTCGGTTCGACCTAGGGCTCCATTTTGGAGCCCCAAAGTCAGAACCAAGACAGCTAAGGCTGTATAAAACTAACAACTTACTGCCTTATGTTGTTTTCGGACTAACCCTGGATGCAGGACCAAAGGAACGAGTGTCTGCAGCTCAGAGAGCCTCAAAGGAGTGAGGCAGCAGCTGAGTAGGGTGCCCTGAGTGTCCAGGGCGCCCCTAAGGTGAACATGAAACAAATGAAGCAAAAAGGAGGTTCGGCTGAATACTGGCCGGGGGGCCCCCAGAAGCCAGGGCGCCCCCAGCAGCCAGGGTGCCCCGCGCCTGAAGACAGCGATGAGGATAAGCCTCATCCACCCGATACTCCCGCTGAAAAGGTCAGCCAGGGCGACCTCAGCTTCCAGGGCGCCCCGTCAAGGACTTATCCCGATTTTGAAGGGATAACTCGCTGACCGCAAAGTGAGCGGATCACAGGCCACGTGGAGGGCGCCCCCGTGCTCCAAGGCGCCCTCAGAACCCTATAAAACGGCCTCGACCCCTCAAGCCTGAACACAACATCTTCCAACGCTGTTACGTTCTTCTGCTCCTGCGCTTCGCCCCAGAAACCTTCCAACTCGACACGAAGGCGCCGACGACGTCCCTCTGCTCTGAGAAACATCCGATATCGGACGTCGGTAATGAAGAACTGATTTTTCATTTCTGTTATACTATTACTGTACTACAATTGTAAACTTTTGTAAGAATCTTTGCGCGATTATAGAATTGCCCTCAGTAAACGGTCAACGACCGCGGGCCTTGGAGTAGGAGTCGACCCAGGCTCCGAACCAAGTAAAATCCCTATGTTTGTGATTGTTCTTATTCCGCTGTATACTTACTCTAATTCACTTCCAAAATTTTTTCACGATATTCACCCCCCTCTATCATGTATCTCGATCCAACAGAATGTGCCAAAGGATTTGGAGAAAAATTAGAGTCTTAATCCTAGGGAGTTGGTACATTAAAAGTAAAGTATCATGCATAAAAATGACATTATGATCATATTGCATGAAAATTGGTTTTCAATGTATAGATGTCATATAAATCAATGCTAAGGATGCATTGTAGTTGGGTATGAGAAGATACATCAAAGGGATATCAAAACTAGGACTTTAGGTCAAGGTTCAATTGAATCATTTAGATAGGTTTGAGTTTTGTGTCAATCATGGGATTGGTAATAGATACATGTGTGAATATATTTTTCCCAAGTAGACACGGGAACCACAAACCTCTCCACAAAATTTGAGAATTTTTGGAGATTTGTGAAATTTCTGGTGTATTTCTGAAGTTGGGTCAGAAATGCTGATAATATAGGATATCAGTCGATTGATGCAGAGGCTGTCGACTGGTACAGTTCGATCCAGGAACTAGGATATTCTATACAGCAGTCGACTCATCCTCCATCAATTGACTGATCTTTCTGTTTAGTTCATCAGTCGACTGACACAGGGGCAGTCGACTGATGCTGCGAATCTTTAAAAGAATACCTCACGTGGGGGCGATGATGGTCGCCCACAACGAGTGTCACGATGAACCTCAAATTTGAATTTATAAATTGAAAACCCTTAGCTCACAAAAATAAGTGTAGTATAGGTGCCTCAAGTCGTATTTTTCCAAGGACTAGTTAAGAATGCTTAACTCAAGCTAGTTTTTGTCGTTTTCTGTTTTGGGTTTTCAAGTGAAATAGGTGTTTTTGTGATAATGAATAAAATTATAGACAGAAATAGAATGACTAAAACTAACTATACCTATTTGAAATCTGAAACATGGATACTACACTTATCCCTATTTGAAACTCAGCAATTCAATGCAAAACTATGAGATTACAATTCAAAAACTAATATCAAATGTAGGAAATCTGTAACTAATTGCAGAATTGTTAAAACTAGAACAAAGCATGCTTAAGAAACATATCTGAGGTATAAATTGATTCAAACTAAGACAACTAAGGAAATAAGTGTTTCAGAAATGAAATTTTGCAGAAATGAAACACCGGATCACTCCCTTGCCAAGATTTCCTCCTTGCCATCACACAAGAGCCAAGCTAGAAACCCTCTAGCTCGAAAATCAGTAGAGAATTGACTCCCTCGATCAGTTTGCAAGCTTGGTGCGTATTGATCTTCCTGATCGGTCAAACTGACCGATCAGTAATGTTTCTGATTGGATTGGTGACCGATCAGTAGCGTTTCTGATCGGATTGGAGACTGATCAGTAGCGTTTCTGTCCAATCACGAAGACTGATCAGTATCAGAAAATTCCATGATCTCTTCCTTCTTGATATCGTCTGAATGGCGACTTGGCTCAGAACCCTCAGAAACCCTGCGAAGAACCCCTCCGGATTGCTCCGACAGCTCTGATCGAAGAAAAACAGCGATCAACAAGGAAGCGATCAGTGAATGAAGCTCCTCCGCGAAACCCTCACCTAAGCCCCTTCAGCTACGAGATTGAGTTGCAAACTTCACCGGAGAATCAATCTCTTTGATTTGAAACCTTGAAACAAGATTGGATCTGATGATGGCCGTGCGAATCGGAGAAAAAACAGAGAAAATTCTGAAGAACAGATGAAGAACTCGCGACACTGAGCTCGGAGAGGAATTCCTAATTTAACTAATTCCCATTAAAAATGAACGGCAGTGATCATCCTCGCTTCATCCAATGATCAGATCATCTCAGATTGAGACCAAGCTCTCCAGATCTACATCAATGGTCAGGATCTTCATCTGCTTAGCTTGGATTAATCAGATCTGCAACGGATGGATCGAATTGCCCTTCCTTTTGAACAGACAGCTTAGACTCCTCTCGAGCCTGATCCAACGGCTAGATGACTTCTAATTCGGACCAAAACTTCTGATCTTGATCTATGGTCTTGATTAACTCTACCGTGAGCTCAGATTTATCAGAAGATGATAGATGGCTCAGATCTCCCCGTTTCTTGATTGGATGGCCCAAATTTATCCATCTCTTGATCATCTTCATTAAAGTCAAGTCTGACTCAAATTCGATCCAATCTGATTTAGGTCCATGATCATTCAAAGCCTACAAAATTATATTCAAATTTTAATGCTAAAACATCTCAAATATATAAAGATTTGCATTCCAAAGCTAAAATAGAAATAACTCATGGAAGCTAGTGTAAATGCACGATTAAGCATGTAAAAAGTGATCAAAACATGGATTTGAGAGCCTAAATTGATTATCAAAAGGGTAATTATCAGGCAGCCTAACCTAGGGTTTCAAGTGCCGCCCGTTGCTGCCACTTCTCTCCCCTGACCTCTCTAGCCACTCTAATTCCTAAGATCCTGAAATTGAGATTCTAGCCCTCCTCCACCTTTCATCCAAATCTAGGGCAAGAAAAGCACCTTCCTTAAGTCAGACTTGATCATCATCCATCATGCGACCAATGGAGAAATAGTAATGAATTATTTGCCTTATTTTTCCCATTTAATCCGTGATTCATGACTAACTCTTCATTTTGTGCATGTTTACCTTGTTTTCTCTTCTTGATTGGGCCATTCATGGTACATGTATATGGTATTTTCATTTTAGGGCTAGGCAAAAGCAAAGAGTTGGTTAGGGACCATCCCAACAGCAGCCCATAGATCCGGCGGTACCTCGGTTCCGTTCCAAGGCTTGCCGGCAGGTCATTGAAAATGCTGACTTTATTCTAATGAATTGTAGATATCTCAATCAGTTATATTTTCAGGAGATTACTCCTCACATTAATGAGATCATCACTCATTTTGGATTAGAAAAGTTAGTATATTGTCAGCATTATGTCAACTTTGACCTCTATAAGGAGTTTTATGTCAATCATACATGTAATAGTCCCGATGACGGGACATATGAGTCTATGGTCCAGGGAGTTAACATTCCTTTTACACCTGCATTATTAGGATCATTTCTAGGGTGTCGAGTGTCAGAAAATCTGTTTACATGATTCCCCAATGTCACTGAGCCATTAACCTTGCCCAATGTAACCATTGATCATATTCATCGTCATTATTTTGATAATCCTCGACCTCCTTTAGAGTGTATCATTATAGCTAGGGCATGAGTCCAGATAGCAACATCTTGTATAAAATTATCCTAGACTGCATTCTGCCTATTGTCACCAAGGGGAGGTCAAAGATCCGGCTACCTCACTTGGTGATGATGTATACTCTAGAGAGGAGGCTAGACATTGACATCGCCCGCCATGTATTCTCATCTATTGTACATTTTTCGCATGACGTCAATAGGAAGATTTACATGTCATTCGGTCATATTTTGATCGAATTCTTTGTGTCTAGAGGTATTAGATTCATTAGAGGTTAGGTTCATCAACTGTCTACGGACTACGACCAGATTGGTTCTCCGCACTATCCTTGGCTGGGATCGAGAGGTGGCAGGGAGTAATGGTCTGGTGACGTCGTCGTGCAGCCTCCAGCTCTGATGATGATGAGGATGAGGAGGCTACTCCTGCTGCTAGCCTGCTGCTGCTCCTGCTGGGATTACAGAGGAGCGGTTCTCCCGACTAGAGGCAAAGGTTCATGGACTTAGGGAGGACTTCCACAGTTTCCAGCAGTGGCAGGTTGCTATTCAGGGGGAGGTTCACGGGCTCAAAGAGCACTTTCAAAGTTTCTAGCAGCGACAGGATGATATGTATGAGATGATACAACACTGGAACCTCATGTATCAGGCCCCTCCTCCTCCTCCTCCTTGTGATAATGATGCGTAGCTTCCATATGACTTGGGTGTAGTAGTGTTGAGAGTGTGTTGGATTGAGCATGTTCTTCATTTATCTCTCAAACACTATATTTTATATTGTAATATAAAATATATTTTTGTAGCACTCACTTATGGTTCCCTATGAAATTCATTTCTTAGTATTGCTTATATGAATTGTTATTTCCTTGTTATTATAGTTGTATGATGAATTTCAATATATCATCTATCAAACAATTATGGTATAAAGGGGGAGGTTTGAAAACATTTCTATGTTTTAAATGGCATGGGATAGACTTGGAAAGCATATGAGTTCAAACCTAGGATAGAAGATTGATACAAAATGGAGTGTTTTCAAAGAATTTGAATGTTGGTCAAAAAGTCAAGTATATTTGGTATTTTCATGAAAATGTATTTTTCTGGGTTAGAATACATCATAAGAAATATGCTTGTAAAATTTTAGAATTTTTTAAATTTTGTAAAATTTATTAGGGGTTTTTGAATTTCGATTGGAATTTCAGACTACTGTGTATCAGTCGACTGCTCCTTGGGCAATCGACTGATCTTTCTATGGGATTGTAGTTAGAAGGCACCTGTCGACTGGTAACTGATGCAGTCGACTAATACTTCTGTAATCTTTTTCTGAGGGTTTTCATAAATAGAAAGGTGTTCATTATTGATACCAATGGTTAGTATAGCTTGGGGTAATCATTTTGATGGTGTCTGTAACACCCCACTAAAATTCCCTTCAATATTATCCCTAATATTGAGTAGGATTGCATGAATAATAGCCATATTGAGTATGATTCATGAATGATAGTTAGAGTTGTGAGAATTATAGTGTAAGTGTTAATAAGCCTTATTTGGGCTTTAAATGGTGGGAATTCCTAATGGGTCTTAAATAGCACTTCATTAGTTATCCTAATGGGCCCCATGAGGATAAAAGAAATAACACATCATGTAATGGACCTTACTTTAGATGGGCTTGCAAAAGAATAATAATAATAAAAAATGTAATGATGTAGGTGCCAAGGATTGAACCTTGAACCTTAGAGATATTGTAAGCCTTAAGAATACTTGTGTAACCAACTCACCTAGCAAGGGAGTGCTATTAGGAGGATAAAGGGAATTGTAGATAGGTGTAAGGATAAGGGAAGTGAAGAGTCACCATGAGAGGAGGCAACATGCCCTTGCACCTGCCCCTTCACTTAGTATAAAGAGGTGGGATGAGAAGTGAAGAGGCTTAAGTTACTTTTCTCTTCTTCTCTTCCACCAAGGCCCTTCCTCTCCCCTCTCTTCTTCCTTCTTCTTGGCCAAAAGTTTCAAAGGGGTTTTCCTCTTGGAAAACTTCACAAGAGGACTCCCTCTTGAAGATCCAAGTTCTTCTACAAGGCTACAAGGGCAAGGAGTACTCTAAGGTCAAGAAGGTTTCTTTTTTGTTTCTCTATTCGTGGTTTATAACAGAGACAACAAGGGTATGACTCCCCTTACCTGCAACATAATAGTTCATATATGTTTTGTTCATGTTCTTGTGATGTGTTGCTAAAAAACATGAAGTTTTTCCCTATAGGTAAGTTTCGGCCATCATGGGTATAGGGCCTAGGTTTGTGTTTGATGCTATCTGATGACTCCAATATTTTCATGATGTTATGTTATGAGTTATGATGAAAAAAAAGATAAATCATAAAGACACCTAAAAGTTTAGGCCAAGGCTCTCAAGAAGCCATAGACTTTTTGGTCATAAGAAGATGTTTGGGTTCTTTTTGACTAGCTAATGGTTTTAATTCCTTGTTGATGTTTGTTTGAGGGTTTTATATATCTTTTAGGTCATGTTTCCCCTCTGAACATGTTCGGTTAATACCCTAAATAAGGACAAAAAAATGAGTTAAAGATGCCATGTTACTTGCTAATGCTTCCTAGTGTTAGAGTATGTATTATATGCATGTTGTATGAATCAAATTGCTCTTGTTTTTATCTTTTTCATGTTGATATGAACCTTAGAAGTTTCTGATCGGTTTCCTAAATTAGTCCTTAGGATGGGTTAAGGTCACTATCTCACTTGATAATGTCTCTTGGTAATAGGATATTCAATGTATGCATGTTGTATGAGTTGTGTGGTGTCGTGTTGTGTTTTTATGACATGATAACCCTATCTAAATGTTTTGATCAGTAGAGTATATGATGAATTATGGTTGAATTAAAGGTATCCATATTTTATTATGCCATGATAGATGAAAAGAAATAAAAGAGTTAAAGATGCCATGTTACTTGCTAATATTTCCTAGTGTTAGAATATATATCATATGCATGTTGTTTGAATCAATTGTTTTTGTTTCTTGGTCATTTTCATGTTGATATGAACCTTAGAAGTTTATGATCAGTACCTTAAATTCGGTTTTAGGATGGGTTAAGGTCACTACCTCACTTGATGATGTCTCTTGGTAATAGGATATTCAATGTATGCATGTTGTATGAGTTGTGAGATGTTGTGTTATGTTTTCATGCCATGATAACCCTATCTAAATATTTTGACCAGTGGAATATATGTTGAATTATGGTTGAATTAAAGGTATCTATGTTTCATTAGGCCATGATAGATGAAAAATTGGAACAAGTTCCCTAGGTGTATCATCCTTAGTTTTAAACTGAACATTATGTGTTTTATGAATCATGAATGATAAGTTGGCATGTTATGAATTTTCATACCATGAAATTATCTTTTCTCCATGCCATGCTCATGCTTGAAAGTTATGATGACATTTATGCTTTGAATGTATGCTCATGACATGTATGACATTATGAATAAAAAAATGTCTAAAGAGCAATTTCTAAGAAAAAGAAAAGAAATGACGAACGCTATGCTAAAGAGAAATTGCTATAGAAAGAAAAAGAATCATGTATGCTATTTTACTTTATGTATTGGCTTGTACCGGATCTTGAAAAAGATCCAAGGGATGAGCCCCTAAGCAAGGTCCCGGTTCTGGACTACCGTAGCTGTCCACGGTTCTGGGACTACCGTAGCTGTCCAACAGGGATGGGCTCCTTATGAAAGCCTCGATTCTGGGACTACCATAGCTGTCCTCGGTTCTGGGACTATCGAAGCTGTCCTTGATGTGTGGTACAAGCCAGGGATCCCAATGATGATGATATGTTGATATTCAAGTATTATATTATATATATTTTCAAAAGAGCATCCTTAATGTTTATGCACATGTTTATATTTAATGATATTGCATATACTATGTTTAATGTTTATGCACATGTTTATGTTTAATGATATTGCATATGCTATGTTTAATGTTTATGCACATGTTTATGTTTAATGATATTGCATATGTTTAATGATATTGCATATGCTATGTTTAATGTTTATGCACATGTTATGTTTAATGATGTTGCATATGCTATGTTTAATGTTTATGCACATGTTTATGTTTAATGATATTGCATATACTATGCCTAATGTTTATGCACATGATTATGTTTTAAAGATGATGCGAATGTTAAGTGTTTATGCTTATGTGTTTTAGATGCATTAAGTATTTATTCATGTTATATGTTAATGTCAAATGATGTAGATTTCTACTGATATGTGATGTACGGATTTTGTGAGTAAGCAAGGAGCTTACTAAGCATTTTATGCTTATAGTCTACCCACTTATGTTGCAGATCCAACTAAAGGTTTCTAAAGAAGGGGAGGCAGCAGGAGGGCATGTGTGTGTGTGGCAGTGACTTGGCAGAAAGATCCTACTGTTGTCTTTACTCTTACTTATGGACTTATTTCTCATGGACTTAATGCTGCTACTTATAAATGCATGTGTTAGTTTTTATGTTTACGCTTACTACTTGTTGGAGTTGAAGTTCTTTATGATATGCATGCTTAATTTAGAACTATATACTCTCTTGATAGATATGCTATGCTATGATTCACATGCTTAAAGTAGTTTAGTTAGAAAGAAATTTATCCAATTGCATATGTTCATGATTAGTATTATTTCCACTGCTATATTTACGCTTCATATGCAATAATGTATGAAAAAAAGAAGAAAAAAAAGTAACGCGTGTAACGCCCCAAAATTTCCATTTTTAGTTCTTAAAGTCCTTAGAATTATTTAAAAATGGTTTAGAAATATTCTAGATATTTTTAGAATATTTTTATGGAATTTTCCGAGTCCGTTTAGTATTTTGGTTCGAACCCGCGACCACCAAGAGAGCAGGCACGCACGAAACCGGCTGGGCTAGGGTATCAAGCACAACAAAAGATGGAGAGAAATATATTTATAGAGTAGTTACGCTTTTTCATAAAAATAGTATAAATAGATGATTAAAGAGAGGAAATTAGAATTTTGGGTTTCTCTTCCTCACCCTAGCCGCGCGACGCCCAAACCCTCACGCCGACCCCTCTTCCTCCTCTCTTGGGCGAAAACCACACCAAGCACCAAGACCTCCTCTCCTCTTCCAAGGGGCGCCGGCAAAGAGGGAACCAAGGAGACGGAGCGTTTCGTCCATCTCGACGAGAAGAACACGTAGGCGCGGACGGTTCGTAGAGATTTCAAGCTTCTCCCGAGCCCTAGACATCAATTTTGGTTGTAAGTTCAAGGAAACTAATGTAAGTACTGCTCACCTACAGTAAGAGGCAGTTTTTCCGCGAGAATTTCCTTTAAAGAGGCGGTTTTTCCGCAAGAATTTCCTTTAAAAGTTTTTAAAAGAGATATTTCCTTTTTGTTTAAGTATTTGCATGTGATCTTAGTTGATTATATGCTTATATATGTTTGATTTGGTACTCTATGTGAGTTTAGGGTCCAAGAAAAGCTATGAGAAAAGAAAAGAGAAGATAAAGATAAGAAAAGAAAAGGCCAAGGCCTTAAGAAATCCCCAAAAGTCAAGACTTAGGGATTTGGGCACACAAGAGGCTCGTTAAAATGCCAAGGCATTTAAAGATAAGAAAGAAAAGAAAGAAAAGCTATTTTATTTTCTAAGGCCAGTACCCGGCGTCCAAGGGCGTCGTTAAAGAAATCCAGGTGTCCAATTCCAAGGTCTTGGTCCTGGTAGACCAAGGTCTGCTCTATTAGGATTGGTGGCTCGCTACCCCAACCTTTTAGGGAACGCGCATAAGATGGTACTTACGTCTTAAGTGGATCCAAGTTATTATTATTTTCAAGTATATGCTTTAGCAAAGTTTTCTAAAGTTTAAGAATGTTTTCAAAGAGTTAAAGAAAGATTTTAAGTTAAAGAATTGCTAAAGTTTCAAGTTAAGCCAAGAAAAGTGAGTTAAGATTTATAAATGCTTGAGTATGCATGTTTTCGAGTTATACATGTTCTTAGTGTTTCTTTCAAGCATATAAGCATCTCATGTGATTCCATATTGTTCAAGAAGCATGTTAGCACATTTCGAGATTTTGTGAGCTAGATAGTACTTACTAAGCTTTATGCTTATAGATGCATTTCCTCTTACTGTAGGTAAAGGTAAAGACAAGCAATTCTGAAGGAAGGCGACAAGGCGATGCTGAGCGACGTGTGTGTGGTGGCTGATTTTGGAGAGATCCTTGAGACGAGACAATTTAGTTATTTGAATTACAATGTTTAAGTTATTCAAATTCCAGGTTATGGCTTTATGGAGATTAGCGAACATTTAAGCTTTGGATAGTTTTACATGCTCAATTTCTTAGAGTAAAGATTCCATGTCATTTCATTTAGCATACATATCCTTATGATTGCATTGGATGAGTAGAAGTGTGAGTAGTTTGGAATATTGATACTTTGTTGGAGATATTGATGCATGTGCCAAGATAGTACTAGTTCCCCTTTGAATCAAGTTTTTATTGCTTAAATATGTTTAGAAAAGTTGCATTCACATTTCATAATGCTTTAGCAAGGTTATAGAACATGTATTTGGTGTTATGAATGCATAGAAGTGAATTTGGTACAAAACTCTAGTTAAAGCTCTTATAGATTTTCATAGCTCATTTACTTCCGCAAAAAGTCCTAATTTCGAGTTTATGAAGTTGTTTTGATTGGCTAAAATGTTTAGGAAACTAGTATAGAGTATAGAAATGGTGTTGTGTCTTTGTATGGCTTGAAACCATATGTTTGGTGGAGTTTTGAAACAAGGCTTCGAATCTGAATTTCAGATTTTCAGGCGTACCAGTCGACTGGTACAGGACCAGTCACCTGCCCTATCGAACAGTAGCTTCTGTTTGATGCACCAGGCAATTGCCAAAAGGTCAGTCGCCTGGTAGCAGTCGACTGGTATCATTAAAGAGAAGCTGTGTAGGGCAGCTGGTTAGTGCTTTATTGTTACAACTAAGAGGTCTAGGGGTCAAAACCTGGCAAAGCAGTTAAAATAAAAGTTGTTTTGTTTTTTTTAAAAAAAAAAAAAGAAAGGAAGTGTGCCATTGTATCATGCATGACTATTAAAGTTAGAATATCATCCCTAGATGAATTTAAAAGAAAAAAAAAGATTTCCGCATTCTTAGTCGTGCATTAGAGTCAAGAAGTAGATAAAGTAACGATCCGTCTAAGGCAGAGAAGGCGGGTCGCTACAGGTGGTATCAGAGCAGTTCTCATTCTCCTGCATCACACACACATCAGCATCAACCTTGCCGTCTTCAAGTAAGAAAGCTTTAAGTTTCAGTTTTTCTATTGCTCCTTTACTTAACTTCAGTATAGAGAAATACTTAAGTACTTACTCATATGTGCATAGAACAAGGAAGCATGTTTAATACCTTAGTACCACGGAATCATGTTTAATCCCTAGAATGGATATTAGAGAAATGCTTAAGTACATACTTGATTTGCCCAAAAGTAAGTTTGGGATTATGGCACGCAAGGTGCTTGATAAAAGTTTTGAGTAAGACCAAGGTCTTACTAAGCCCTAGAACGAGTTCTAGGACTAAGAAATGAGATAAGAATCAAGACCAAGTTCTTGTTATATCCTAAAGCAAGTTTGGGAACATTACCATTAAGTGTTAAGTTATACATTTGAGGACGTCCTAGAAAGGCCCAAAACGAGGAGCAAGCTCCTAGAGGGCAAGAGGCAACAGAGTCAGTACCCCCCCACCAAATCTCTTAGACGTGGTGGCTCAGTTACAGAGACAGTTAGCAGAACAACAACAAGTTATTGCCACTAGGATGGCTAACTAGCAGGTCGTTATTATTACCTCGCCGGTGGCGAATGTAGTGGCACCAGTTGTGATCGAAGACCCATCGATTACATCTGTAGTCCGGCAAGGGGGGGGGTAAGGCAAGAAGCGTACCTCATTCAGTAGAAGAAACTGAAGCCAGGGAACTTCCCAGGCACAAGCAAACCATGGGATGCTTAAGCATGGTTCAAAACATTGGAAAGAATAGTAGGGCTACTGGACTGGCATGAGGTAGAGAAGATAAAGTGTGCATCTTTCTGCCTTACGGGAGATGCTAGAATATAGTGGAAGAGAGTCAAGGCCAAGAGAAATGTCAGCCAGATGACATGGGCCGACTTCGAGACTGAGTTCTTCGAAGAATACTTTCACATGCAAGTAACCAACAAGCATTATGATGAATTCACGGAGTTTAGACAAGGAGAACTATCCGTGGATGAAGCAGTGAAGATGTTTAAGCGGTTAGCTCATCTGTGCCCAGAGCTAGTTAGCACAGAAAAAGAGATAGTTAGGCTAATGCTCAAGATGTTAAGGCCTGAGTTAGCGTTAAAGGGGGCTAGCGGTGTTAAGAGGCTGCAAACCTCCGAAGAACTAATAAGTAGTGCTTTGATCACTGAGCACTACTTAAACAGTATAAAGGCCACCAGAAAGGTTGAACGATGAAGTTCTTAACAACCTTACCGTCAGGGGAAGTGATGGCCTCTACTGAGAGGCTAAGGGCAGTATCAAGCTAGATTTCCAACCGAGAGCTCTACAGTGACTTGGTAGTCCTTGAAATGAAGGATTACGATGTCATTTTAGGAATGGACTTCTTGAGCAAGTATAATGCTTCTATAGACTGCCGCAAGAGAAAAGTCAAGTTCACACCGAAAGCAGAACCCTCATTTGAGTTTATTGGAGACCCAAGGAGAAAGATAAATAGGTTCCTATCTACCTTACAAGCTCAGAGAATGTTAGAGAAGGGGTGCTCTGGTTTTCTAGCTCATATAGTGGATGCAAGTCAAGGAGAAGGATTGAAGAGAGAAGAAGTGAGGGTAGTCTGTGACTATCCTGAGGTGTTTCCTGAAGAGTTACCAGGACTCCTTCCCAATCGGGAAATTGAGTTTGAAATTGAGTTGGCCCCAGGAACCAACCCAATTTCGAAGGCACCTTATCGCATGGCACCAGCAGAACTGAAAGAATTACAAGAACAATTGCAAGAGCTGCTTGACAAGGGTTTCATCCGCCCTAGTCATTCACCTCGGGGAGCTCCTGTACTGTTGGTCAAGAAGAAAGATGGATCTATGCGAATGTGCATAGATTATCGAGCTTTGAATAAGGTAACCATCAAGAACAGATATCCTTTGCCAAGGATAGATGATTTATTTAATCAGCTGAAGGGAGCCACAGTGTTCTCGAAGATAGACCTGCGTTTTGGGTATCATCAGCTAAAGGTTAAAGAAAGTGACATCCCCAGGATGGCCTTCAGGACATGATACGACCACTACGAATTCGTAGTAATGCCTTTTGGAGTAACCAATGCTCCAGCAGTCTTCATGGAGCTGATGAACCACATCTTCAGGGAGTATCTCGATAAATTCGTCATTGTATTTATTGATGATATTCTCATATACTCACAGACTCCAGAGGATCATACTACACACTTGAGGATAGTGCTGCAGATCCTTCAGCAGGAGAAGCTCTATGCAAAATTCTCAAAGTGTGAGTTTTGGCTAGATCAGTGACCTTCCTAGGTCACATTGTATCCAAAGAAGGCATTCAAGTTGATCCAGCCAAGATAGAAGCAGTCAGCAACTGGTGTAGACCCAAGAATGCCAGTGAAATCAGAAGCTTCTTAGGCCTGGCAAGATATTACAGAAAATTTATGGAGGACTTTTCCAGAATAGCCTCTCCACTCACAGCCCTGACCAGAAAGAACCAGAAGTTTGAGTGGTCAGATAAATGCGAGCACAGTTTCCTAGAACTGAAGAAAAGATTGACTAGTGCTCCCATCCTGACTGTTCCAGAAAGTGACAAGGCCTTGACATCTACAGTGATGCATCCAAGATGGGCCTTGGAGCTGTCCCTCATGCAAGACGGTAAAGTAGTAGCATATGCCTCCAGACAGCTCAAGGACTACGAGAAGAATTATCCTATGCATGACCTTGAGATAGCAGCTGTGGTTTTCGCACTGAAGCTCTGGAGACACTACCTGTATGGAGTGCAGTGCAGAATCTCACAGACCATCAAAGTTTGAAGTACTTCTTCACTCAGAAACCTTGAAATATGAGGCAGCGCAGGTGGCTAGAGTTGGTCAAAGATTACGACTGTGAAATCCTCTACCACCCCAGGTAAAGCTAATAAAGTGACAGATGCACTGAGCAGAAATCCTGTGCAGCACTGATGTCCCTATCATCACTGTCATCTACCTTCAGAAAGAAATAAAAGGATTTTGGAGTCGAGGGTAATAATTGAGCAACTTTCTGCATTGACTCTAGAGTCAACCCTGCTTGTGGATATAACAAAGAAAAGCAAAGTCAAGACCCAGAGATCCAGAAGATCAAGCAGGAGATGCGAGAGGTAGAAAATTCAGAGGTTTTGAGTATCAGATAGTGGCATCCTCTACCTTGGAGACCGCCTTTGCGTCCCCCAATGATGAGGAACTAAGAAAGAATATTTAGAAGAGCCCACAGTACCCCCGATACTCTAATGCATCCTGGTTCTACCCAAGATGTATCCAAATTTAAAGAAAAGATTCTGGTGGTCTGGACTCAAGCGAGACGTGGCCAGATATATCAGTACCTGCTTGACCTGCCAGAGGCTCAAAGCAGAACACCAGAGACCAGGAGGAGTTCTACAGCCACTTCCCATTCCAGAGTGGAAGTGGGAAGAAATATCCATGGACTTTATCACAGGTCTTCCAAGAACCACCCATGGACACGATGCAATTTGGGTGATAGTGGACAGATTGACCAAGTCTGCCCACTTCCTAGCCATCAAGTTATCGCATTCGGTAGAGCAGTTAGCACAGCTGTACGTGAAAGAAGTAATCAGGCTTCACGGAGTTCCGAAGTCGATCGTTTCTGACAGAGATGGGCGGTTCATCTCCCATTTTTGGAGGTGTGTTCAGGACGCCCTAGGCACCAGACTTCAGTTCAGCACAGCTTTCCATCCCCAGACAGATGGACAAACAGAGAGAGTAAATCAGATTTTAGAAGACATGCTCAGGGCTTGTGCGTTGGACTTTAAAGGTAGTTGGTGCAAATTTCTGTGCTTAGCTGAGTTTGCCTACAACAATAGCTATCAGGCCACCATCAGGATGGCACCT
>JAGFNQ010003851.1:224748-253385 GCA_024364735.1 Boesenbergia rotunda | reverse complement strand
ACTCCGATTCTAACCATATTAATGGAAGGTGTTTGCCTTAATATTTTGTAAGGGGTTTTGGGTCTCATCCTTTCTTTTCTAAGCACATTCATGACATTATGTCATGACTAACGATTTCCTTAATAAAGTATGTATGTGACTTAATTTATCAAGTCCCATAATTTGAATTAGGAACCGGATTTCCTAATTCTAATTTCATACTTTATTAAAGGAATTGTTTTGGGAAACAATTTCCTAAATTGTCATAATCAATTTCGGAAATAATATGTTTAAGACTTTGATTTCTCTAAATCAAATCTTATTAAATTAAGAGACAATTCCCTTAATTCAACGACATATTATTTTCATGAAAATCTCTTTTAAGAAAACTCTATAGGAAACCATTTCCTAATTAATTTTGGAGACAACAATATGTAAGAGCATCACCTCTTAAATCATATTTTATTTATGGATTTAATTAATTACAACAAATCGTTTTCTAAGGGTGGCTCCCCGAGGCTCAGATACCCAAAGAAAAGTAATTTGTCGTAAATCCAATTTGGTCCACTTCAGAAGCGCAACCAAATTAAACATGACAATTTCATTTAAAATTAGGAAATTAAATTACAACAACTAACTTTAAATTAGACGGCTCCCCGAGGCTCAATCCAAAATAAAGAATTTTGTTGTCAATTTAAAAACCAATTCAAATTTAATTGTCAATTAATTGTCCATAAATTTGTCTAGACTTTCTTAAAAGAAAGTGCCCAAATTTGCGAGATTTCATAATAGGTTTTCAGAATAATTGTAAGTTTATAGTACAAAGAAAACTTACATATTTCCAAAGTTGGAAAATTTCTAAAATAGAAAATTTCCAAAATTGGAAAGTTTCCAAAGATGGGAAGTTTTCACAATTATTATAAAATTTTTAGAAACTAGGATATTTCAAAAGTTTGTGAAATTTCATGAGGATTTCCAAACATAGAAATTCCTAAATCTAAAATTTATTATAATTGGAAAGTTTCCATAATTGAAAATTTTTTCCAAAATTGAGATTATGACAATGTTTTTCGCAAAACAATTATATGATTATGTCGAACACTAACCGGCTCTAATACCACTGTTGGGACCGGGTGCATGTTGACAATGATACGTGTTCGTAAAATTTTAAATTTTTACGTGCAGCGGAAGAATTAGCATAAAATAATTTCTCAAATTATTCTAACCACGTATCTAGCATGCAACCTTATGGTGTGTGGACATGATCATAAAATAAAACTTTGCGGAAAAGTAAACTAATTTATTTTGTACCTCGCGTAACTCGAAGAATAGGGACGAGATCCAACCGTAGCGTCCCTTGGAAGCTTCGCCTCTATTCGCGTCCACGCCGAGTTCTCTTCGGGATGACTTCGCAAAGCCACGAGTTTTGTGCCGATGAGAACTACTAGATTCTCTAAAGGCACAACTAGAAGATCTAGAGAGAAGAAAGGAAACTAACCACCAAGAGACGGAATCTAAATTCCGAGAAGGAAGGAGATGTGATCCGCTTCTTCTTCTCCGAGGTCGTCTTGGTGGATGAAGCTCACGCCCACCTTGGGAGTTGTGCCGGCCCTAGGGGAGGAGAGAGAGCCGGCCCTAGAGAGAGAGGGGTGCCAGCCTAGAGAGAGAGAGGCGTGTAGAGAGAGAGAGAGCAACTAATCTCTTGATTAATTGATTAGGAATTCAAGGCTTGCCTTTGGTTCCTTATATAGTTGCTTCTCCCTTGCCAAGTCTCTCTCTTAACGAAATTAACAGAATTAATTTTCATAAGAAATTTATCTTATAATCTTTCTTATGAATAATTACATTATGCCTAGTTTTATTATAACTAACTTTATAATAAAACAAATACTTCTCTCCTTTAATTATGGAATAAATTTTATAAGAAATTTATAAACTTTCTTATTATGAAAAAATCAATTCATAATTGATTTTATAAAATTAAAATAAAACATTCCATAGATCATTTTAATTTCCATAAAAAGAATAAATTTCTATAAATTTATTTATATAAATTTCTTTATACAAATTTATTTATCCATAATTTATAAAACAAATCGTGCTAGATTTATTTTATTAATTAAACCAAATAAATTGGTTTCTTCCCCTTGTTGTGGCCGGCCAAACCAAAGGGGATTAACACCCTCTTTGGCCGGCCAAACCGAGCCGAACCGATCGCGAATTAAACTCATTTAATTCGCCCAATAAGCCTTCAAAAGACTTAGCCATTTTAAGTTTCCGTTGCGCCTCTGATTAACTCAGATTCGACTTATTTCTCTTGATTGGAAAATCTAATTTTCAACTCATTTTAAATCCCTCGGATTACTCATAGTGCGTGTGACTAAATAGACTTTCGATTTATGTTGGCCGTCTATAATTAACCAATTATAGAACGGTCATGAGTGACACCTAGTAGTACATCATGACCCCCAATTAATCGAAAGATCAACGGTTTGACCTCAGAAGTAATTCCGAAACCCTTCAGCAGCTCTAATGAATCGTACCCCATTCCCTTCACCATCTTATACCCACTTGGTTCAGGACACGGTCTATTTATGTCTGTCCCCACTAGGCTGACTACGTCACACCTAGCCCAAGTAATGTCTTTCTCGTCCTTTGGATTTCTAATTACTCTCATGTATTTAAGAGACTCGCACTCTAAACATGATATGCTCTGGCCAGAGGCTTTGAGTAACAATCCGACGATAGGCCTGGGTATACATCTCCTTGCAAGGAGTGGTGAATCCTTTGTAGGCTGTTCAAACATCTTCGGGCACTTCGGCTTATACCCAATCATCCTGGGTCCATACCTCCTTGGAGATGCTTGCTTAAGATGTTAAAGTATAAGTCTCCATGACCAAGATGACTTGAACACCGCAAGTCAAAGGAACATCGCACTTAAGCTGCATTAATAACTTCAGTGACATATCTTTATAGATTACCATATGAAGTTTTACAGCTAGTCACTCCAATGAACTAGTTCCCTTAACTAGCATCCATGTTTATCTCCGGACATCCCAATGTCACCAGCCAGTGAGAATCAGCTGATTAAAGAATAACCCATGCTAGTCTCAACAGAATTGATAGTGTCCGTATTTATCAATTCATCGACTAGGGATATTTTCAATACTTCACAATTGCACATTTAGAGATAATCACTAGTTGTGATCCCATCACAAATTCTCTTATGCTGTGAATTGTATTGCGGACATTCAGTAGATGAGTTTAAGATCCCAATCAAATACACAAACATGTATACTTAAATAGTGAATTATCATTTATTAAAATAAATGTTTACAATCATAAGGCGATTGCCTTAGGACACTTCTCTCATATCACTAACAAACCTAACTTAAACCCTTTGCACAATCATCAAAACACTTGGTCACTCCGGACTACAGATTGCCTCAACGATCTCTCCCTTTTGATGTTTGGCAATACGTTTAAGTTAGGGAAAGCAAGATAGTAGTCAATAGCAAAAACCATGCTAAATAAATGCATATGCAATGCAAAATGGATCCTATCCCAGGGCATCCCACGCCTAGCCCTCCATGCCTCAACAATCTCCCCCTTTTTGATGTTTGGCAATACGTTTAAGTTAGGAAAAATAAGATAGTAGTCAATAGCAAAAACCATGCTAAATAAATGCATATGCAATGCAAAATGGATCCTATCCTAGGGCATCCCACACCTAGCCCTCCAAGTTAGGATTTTTGCTAAAACGGGCTTTTTACAGCTTCCCCAAGCTCCCCTACACTGGACTTACAAAGGCTTTTTAAGAACCTCTCCAAGGTTCCCCTTACGCCAAGATTGGAGCATCCATGCTCCCCTTTAATCTCAACTCCCCCTAAACCTAGGGTTTCTTGCAAAGATAAGTTTGGTTTCCCAACTTAAACCAACACTTCTCCCCCTTTGCCTAACATCAAAACAAAAACCTAATAATATCCCAATTATCAGTTCTTTTAATCCCTAATGATTCCAAACATAGTGTACTTGACCCCATACACTTGTTTATTATCATTTGGATACCAACCCAGCTGCTGATACCCAAATCAGCCCTGGGTAGTCGACTGCCAACAGTAGCAGTCGATTGATACTCTGAATATCATATTTTCTGGCCATTTTCAGAAATGCGTCAGAAATTCCATAAATTTCCAAAAATTCCCAAACTTCGTAGACAACTTTGTGGAACCCATACCTACTTGGGAAAAATACATCTCACCATGTATCTATCACCATTCCCAAGTTTGACACAAAATTCAAAAATTTTCTAAATGAAAATTAAGGCAACTAGGAGGCAACCTCCCCCTTTACCAATGCCTTCTCCCAATTTTAATTTTTCCCAGGTTAAGTTCTACTCAACTTAACCTCCTAGACACCATGTTGAGTTATACACAACCCAACACCCGAGTTCTTACCCTTTTGACACTATTATAGACTTGCCCCCAAGCAATCTTTCCCTTAGTGCCAAAAAGAACTCAACAAAACCTTAAAACTCTAAAAATTTGCAAGCACACTTGCTAGGATATACCCTATCCTAGAAAAATATGATTTCATGAAAGCATCAAGTGTGCTTGACTTTTGATACAATTCTCTAATTTCCTTAAAGATGGACACTTTGTATCAATTTTGACCTCAATTCATGATTCCTCGTGTTTTCCAACTCTAACCATTATCAATTTAGACAAGGAATTGTCCTCAATTCTCCCTTTCAATAGGTATTCTTAATGTGATAGAGCTCTCCTTCTTCTTATCTCTTAATCCTAGATAAATACCCACTTATCATTCTTCCTTGAATTTCAAGATATTGAATCATGGAATAACACTTTATTCAAGGAATACGAAGACTTTTAATCCAAGGTCTTATCCTATAATCCAAATTTGCAATTTCTGATTGTACAATATACCTATTTCCATTTCAGCCTACGGACCAGTCGACTACCCCCGGGGCAGTTGACTCCCAAAACTCACAGAATGTTTCTGGGCTCTTACCAGAGTCGACTGCCCCTAGGGCAGTCAACTGATACCTGAATTTCAGGTTTTCCAGCCCAATTTCAGTAATCCCTAAATAATTCTACAAATCTCTAAAAATTATGAAATATCGTGGGGAGATTTGTGGGGCCAATGTCTACTTGGGAAAAATGCTTTTCCAACCAAATGTACTCCGGATCCGAAGATTTGCATGAAACTCAACTTATCCTAAAGTGTATCATTGAAACTCATCCCAAAAGTCTCAATTGTGACTTCTCCTTAATGTATTCTCTTATACTTGATCATAACTCATTTCTAGCACTGAATTGAATGGTGTTCACTCATTAAAACCTAATTTTCTCAGATATATCCTATTTTCACCTTTTTCTCCCTAAATTCCCTCTTTATGTGTCATTTTCTAGAATTAAGACTTACCCAAGTCTTCCAATCCTTTTGGCACATTTCAACCTAATTTTCTTGAAGAGAAACTCTTGAGATCCATTCACCATGGACCCCATATGCTCCTAGAGCTCCCCCTTGAGCTCTGAGCCCTAGCCACCTCCCTAGGTGACTCAATCCACACTAAGCCACACTGGTGTGCCCCCGATGACTCTTGGCCCACAAAGTGAACCTTCTTAACCTTGGACACCTTGTCCTTGGTTAAGTCACCCTTTCTACCCTTGGATGGCATTCCCTTGCCATCCTTGGACTTACCCTCCTTACCATGATTGTATGCCTCCCCAGCATACTTCTTTATGTTGGCCTTGGAGGTCTTAGACCGGTATCCCAGTCCCGATCTATCGTAGTTGGGTTTCAAACTACCCAACACCATGTCTAGGCCCTTAGATCCAACCGTGAACCTTTCTAGGACCTTTTCTAATGTATCAAGCCTTGCCCTCAAGGCTTGATTTTCACTTTCCAAATTTCTAACCTTTGAACCCATGTGTCCACCTTGGACATTCCTAGACCTAACCTCCTTTCTAGGCACATTCCTTCCCTTCTTGGGATTAGTGCCATGATCCTTAGTTCTAGAGGTCTTGAGTCTATCATTATGCATGCTTTTCCTAGGGTTATGTTCTACCTTGTTAATCCTAGTCCTATCATTGTATCTAAAGCCAGAATTATGTACCATTAAATATTTTTCATGAGTTCTAGCATGCATGGATGAATGATTTTCATTATCTTTAACATTCATGGAGGAATTTAAATTTGAATTGCATTTAAATTTAAGGTTAGGAATTACCTTCCTTACCTTTAGAGTCCCTCTATGTTGTGAGCTTTGTCTCTTCCTTTCCCCTTTTTCCCATCTTCTTAGATGCTCCATCTTCTTGAATTCTTTACTCCTTGGGCACCTCGTGTGGTAGTGTCCTAGCTCTCCACACGTGAAGCATCTAATTCTCTTCTTCTTAGCTTGGGCTTCTCCATTCATACAACCCATATTAGATTTAAATTGAAAGGACTTGGGTTTAGGAATTACCTCCTCTTTACCTTTTGGGAACTTATCCTTATAGTGCCCCTTTTCATTGCACCCAAAGCATGTGATGTGCTTTTTCTTCTTTGCTTTGGTGGAGGTGAAGGCTAGGTTGACTTTTTCAACCTTGGAAGAGGTGGATGCTTCCTCTTGATCCGGGATTGATGAGGGTCTCTCCTCCCCTTCAATTTTTGAAATTGATACCTCCTCTTCTTTTCTTGAGGAGGTTCATGATCTTTCACTTAATTCCTCCTCTTCAATTGAAGAAATTGACACTTCACTTGATGATGTGGATGATTCATTTCTCTCCTTTTCTTGAATAATGGAGCTCACTTCATTGGAATCTTCTAATGGTTGAGCTTGGATGGTGTTCTTATGAAAATCTTCTATTTTGTTCCACAATTCATGTGCATTTTCATATGCCCCTACACCACTCAAGACATTGTTAGGCAAAACATTTATTAATACATCAATTACCTTCTTGTTTGCCCTTGCTAGGTCTTGTTGTTCTTGATTCCAATACCTAGGCCTAAGCCTTTTCCCGTGCTTATCCTTTGAAATTTCATAGGGTTCTTCAAGCACCACCATACACTCCCACTCCATTCCAAACCAATTCTTCATCCTTGCCCACCAATAGTCGAAATCTTCATGATCGTAGGGCGGCGGAGTGTAGATGTTGTCCCCCAACTTATCTTCCATCTTCTCTTCTCCTCTAGCGTTTGCTCCTTTGGCGATTAGTCCAATAAGAGCGATCCTTCGCTCTGATACCAATTGTTAGGATCAATTCCGTATGCTAGAGGTGGTGAATAGCATTTTTTGATTCTTCTTTTGTACCTACGTTGTTAGTTGCACAGTGGAAACAATAATAAAGGAAACTAACAACGACAAGCAACGCTAACAAACCAGGTTTTACTTGGTATCCACCCCGACCGGGTGACTAATCCAAGAATCCGTCGGTGGATCACTCCCCGGATAACCTCCGGCTAGCTGTCGTCACTCCTTGTGGGTGGAGAAACCTCACCATAATACCTTTGACAATCTTGAGCCCAAAGACTACAAACTTGCCTTTAACCAAGACAAGTTTCGTCAAGCAACTCAGCCACCACGAAGTCCTCTTTAAATAGGACTCGGGGTTGATTTCTCGCTACCAGTCGATTGCCCCCAGGGTAGTCGACTGGTGCCAGCCAAATTCGACCGTTGACACCCCCAACGTTCGAATTTGCCAGGTCACCAGCCACCTACCAGTCGACTGCCCCCAGGGCAGTCGACTGGTACCCTGCTGATCCTAGGGTTACACTCCCCGAGTACATTCCACTCTGCACTCGAACCCTAGGATTTCCAGAGTACAATCACACAACACTCGTACCTTCACGACTCGACTGACTCCTCCTCCGCAGCCTTGACTGTTGCCTTCGCGCCCCCTTCAACTTTGGCTCCCGTCCCTTAGATGTACGTAAGCCTCCAACTTGCCTCCATGCCATCCTTCACGCATGCCTCGAAGTCTGCGCCTATCAGCTCATCGTCCATGCTCACCAAGGTCCCTTAGGTGCACACATAAGCCTCCAGCTTGTCTCCATGCCATCCTTCATCGTACAGAGGCCGTCCAGTCAAGTCCATATGTGTAACTTGTACAACCTACACACTCAACATACACATATGGGATCACAAGGGTAAACCTAACTTAAACCCTTTGCACAAACATCAAAACACTTGGTCACTCCGGACCACAGATTGCCTCAACAGAAGGAACATCATGTCTCCCATTTCGCACCAATGGGAATTGAAGATATTGCCTCAACATCATTCGAATTTGAAGAAGAGAAGAGCTCAAGTGATGATGTAGGGAGCTCAAGCGAAGGGGGAAGCTCAACTTCAGAATCGGACGTCTCGGTAAGTGAGGTATACAATTTACCCACTTCTACTCTTGTAAAAATAATTTCTAGAACTAATAATGATTTGTTTAAAGCTAGAAAGAAAATTAACGATTTGAAAAATAAAATTTGTATGTTAAATGAAAAATTAGAATCTATGAAACATAAGGATGATGTGTATGCTTCCTCTTCTAGTTCAAGTGATTCATCTTTAGTAGAAGAAAATAATGAATTAAGGGAAAAGGTAGATAATCTTACCAAAGCCCTTAGGAAATTTGAAATTGGCTCAAAAACCCTAGATATGATCATTGAGAGCAAAAGGGAAAGTTTTAAGAAAGAGGGATTAGGTTTTGGGAAGTCAAGCTGATGGGAATAAATCCCTTGAATGGGTTGAGAGTTTCCTACACAATCACGGGGTCAAACATGAGAGACCTCTCTATGTCTATAGATTAAAAATTTAATCCGAATAGAGACCCATCTCTCAAATGACCGTCTCGTCGTCGTGTCAATTAATCCAAGTCGCAACATAGCCAAAACCAAAATTAAGGCCTTGTAACTTTTTGGATTAATCAACCGCGGAACAGATGACGAATGGATCACCGATTTTTGTGTTTATCTTCGGGGTCCATGACATAAATTAATTGACATATTAATTAACAAATAATTAATCTATGACAATTAATTAATCACATGCATTGATAGACGAAATCAAAGCATAAATTAACATGAAAACAAGAGGAGCTAGGGAGAGATATACCTCACCTTTTACCTCGCAGTCTTCTACCTTATGTCCCTCCCCTTTTGGACATCGTGTGGGCGACGAGCTACCAAGACGTGGAGTCACTAACAGTGTAACACCCCACTAAAATTTCCTTCAATATTATCCCTAATATTGAGTAGGATTGCATGAATGATAGCCATATTGAGCATGATTCATGAACGATAGTTAGAGTTGTGGGAATTTTAGTCTAAGTGTTAATAGGCCTTATATGGGCTCTAAATGGTGGGAAATTCCTAATGGGTCTTAAATAGCACTTCATTAGTCATTCTAATGGGCCCCATGAGGATAAAAGAAATAACACATCATGTGATGAGCCTTACTTTAGATGGGCTTGCAAAAGAATAAAGAATAAAAAAAAATAATGTAGGTGCCAAGGATTGAACCTTGGACCTTAGAGATGTTGTAAGCCTTACGAATGCCTATGTAACCAATTCACCTAGCAAGGGAGTGCTATTAGGAGGATAAAGGCAATTGTAGATAAGTGTAAGGATAAGGGAGATGAAAAGACACCATGGGAGATGAAGAGTCACCATGGAAAATGAAGAGTCTCCATGGAAGGTGAAGAGGCATACCTCTTCATTTACTATAAGAAGATGAGGAAAGAAGGAAAATTCCATAAGACATCTTCTCCTCCTTCTCATTTTCGAAAATCAAGGCCCTCTCTCCATCAAAGAAAAATTCTCTCTAAGAAGATCTAGTGAAGGCTTTGTGTTTGTGAAGCAAAGGAAAATCCAAGGAGCAAGAAGTTCTTTCTTTCTCCTTCTAGGTGATATATAGTGTTTGAGAATCTTTAGCACAAGGGTAAGACTCCCCTCACCTGCAACATAATAGTTATATATGTTTTTGATTCATGTTCTTGTATGTTTTTGGCGATATGTTGCAAAAATCGTAAAGGTTTCCCTATAGGCAAGTTTCGGCCAACATGAGATTTAGGGATTAGGTTTGTGTTTGATGCTATCTAATGACTCCAATGTTTTATTGATGTTAAGTCATGAGTTATGATGAAAAAGGATGAAGCAAAAAGACCCTTAAAAGTTTAGGCCAAGGCTCTCATGAAGCCATAGACTTTTTGGCCATAAGAGGATGGTTGGGTTCTTTTTGACTAGCTAATGGTTTTAAGTCCTTGTTAATGTTTGTTTGAAGGTTTTATATATATTTTTAGGCCATGTTTCCCCTCTGATCATGTTGGGTTAATACCATAAATAAGGGCAAAAAGAAAGAAAAAGAAGAGTTAAAGATGTCATGTTACTTGCTAATGCTTCCTAGTGTTAGAATATATATTATATGCATGTTGTATGAATCAATTACTTTTGTTTTTGTCATTTTCATGTTGATATGAACCTTAGGAGTTTCTGATCAGTTTCTTAAATTAGGTTTTAAGATGGGTTAAGGTCACTACCCCACTTGATAATGTCTCCTTGAAATAGGATATTCAATGTATGCATGTTGTATGAGTTGTGTGATGTTGTGTTATGTTTATATGCCATGATAACCCTATTAGATGTTTTGACCAGTAGAGTATGTGTTGAATTAGGGTTGAATTAAAGGTATCCATGTTTCTTTAGGCCATGATAGATGAAAAGAAAAATGGAACAAGTTCCCTAGATGTATTATCCTTAGTCGTAAATTGAACATTATGTGTTTTAAGAATCATGAATGATAAGTTGGCATGTTATGAATTTTCTTACCATGAAATTATGTTTTCTCCATGCCATGTTCATGCTTGAAAGTTATGATGATATTTATGCTTTGAATGTATACCCATGACATGCATGACATTATGAATAAAAGAATGTCTAAAGAGCAATTGCTAAGAAAAGAAAAGAAATGATGAATGCTATGCTAAAGAGCAATTGCTATGGAAAGAAAAGGAATCATGAATGCTATTTTACTTTGTGTATTGGCTTGTACCGGATCTTGAAAAAGGTCCAAGGGATGGGCACCTTAAGAACGCCCCGGTTCTGGACTACCGCAGCTGTCCCTAGGCACCAAGGTTGCCTAGTACCTTAGTAGGTCGGGATTAGCTACCTCGTACTCTACTAAGGAATGCGCGCAAATGATGAATGGGTATAAAGCCAGGGATCCCAATGATGATGATATGTTGATGTTCAAGTATTATATTATATATATTTTCAAAAGAGCATCTTTAATGTTTATGTTTAATGATATTGCATATGCTATGTTTAATGTTTATGCACATGTTATGTTTAATGATATTGCATATGCTATGTTTAATATTTATACACATGTTTATGTCATGATTATGTTTTAAAGATTATGGAAATGTTAAGTGTTTATGCTTACGTGCTTTAGATGCTTTAAGTATTTATTCATGTTATATGTTTATGTCAAATGATATAGATTTCTAATCATATGTGATGTACGGATTTTGTGAGTAAGCAAGGAGCTTACTAAGCATTTTATGCTTATAGTCTACTTTCTTATGTTGTAGGATCAAACTAAAGGGGAAGCAGCTGGAGGGCATATGTGTGTGTGGCAGTGACTTGGCAGAACGATCCTACTGTTGTTTTTACTCTTACTTATGGACTTATTTCTCATGGACTTAATGTTGCTACTTATAAATGCATGTGTTAGTTTTTATGTTTACACTTACTACTTGTTAGAGTCGAAGTTCTTTATGATATGCATGCTTAATGTAGAACTATATACTCTCTGGATAGATATGCTATGCTATGATTCACATGCTTAAAGTAGTTTAGTTAGAAAGAAATTTATCCAATTGCATATGTTCATGATTTAGTATTATTTCCGCTGCTATATTTACGCTTCATATGCAATAATGTATGAAAGAAAGAAGAAAAAAAATAATGCGTCGCTCACGTAAGGGGCAGGCGTTACAAACAGTCTACCAATCAATCCACTTCTTCCTTCTTCCTTAGCGCCAACAAAAACCCTAATTTCTAGGGTTTTCCAGCCAGCCTACTCCACCTCTCCTAGAGCCGCTGGTGAACACCAAAAGGCCAAGGAACGCTGGCCACCAGGAATCTGAGATGAAGATGTAGAAGATGGATGAAGAAGAAGAGAAAATTTTCTTCTTCCTCCTCCCAAAACCCACCGGAACTTCTATTCTCCTTCCTCACTATCGCCGACACCAACAAGGAACAAGCTCCCTTGCTTTCCGACAGCCGACTACTTCCTTCCCTTGCTCCCAGCTTACGCACAACAAGGAAGAGGAAGCGCAGATTATTGAAGAAGAAGAATAGGGAAGGAAAAGATGACTTCTCTTCTTTCACCGCCGCCGCCGCAAGCCTTCACTTCATTGCCGCCGGCGAGCCTTCCTCCTCTTCTACTCCTCGCCGAACACCAGAGAGTTCCTCCTGGATCTGTTGATACTTCACGCCGAAAAGGAGGAGGAGATGAAGATGATTGGAGAAGGAAACCACTTCCCTTCTCCTCTCCTTCACTCGGCGCCTATCAACCCTAGGAGAGAGAGAGTAGTTAGGGTTTTTGGGTTTTCTTGCCTTGGATTGATTCAAACTTCGTTTCATGACTCCTATGAGGTATTTATAGGGCTAAGGTAGGGACCATGAGGAGGAGTTGGTTCTTGGCCCGCTAATGGATCCAAAACCGATCCATTAATAGAGATCCATTCCACTAAAGGATCCGATTGAACTTCCTCACCAACCCCCATATTTTCATATGAGCTCCACTTATTATGAGTCGTCCATCTCCCCGTGTTTAGGATATCGAATGCCCAATAATTAATTTAAATTACTAATAATTTTAATTAATTATCCTCTTGATCCTTGATTAGTACCACTCAACCTTTTCATCATGTCAAACCATAGTCCACTTGCAAGATTTGACATGACGATCCTTTTAAGCTCACCAAGGGGGCATCATCATCCTAACTCACCAGGACACAGATTCCCTCAATAATCAATGGCACACCATGTAGATAAAATTATTACCCAACTTACCGAGCCTATCGATCTAACAGAATAGATCTCGCCCATTGATAAATCAAAGTAATAATTAATTAACTACATGTGCCCGTTATTATTTTAGGATTTAGAGATCGTAATCCATAATATAATCGGAGGTCTAATCCAATTTATGAAGTCAATACAAAATTGGATGATCTCTCTTTTGGTCCTACTCAATGCACAAAAAGCGCACTAGTGTAATTCTATGGTTAAAACAAACCACACCTAATTACATTACAACCATCCCGATGGTTTGTCTAACTCCATCTCGGTTGTGAGCGTCGTTCTTATACTTCTACAAGGAACTTGATAACATGATCTTCTGTGCGACATCACGCACCATATTATCTACAATACAAAGTATAAGACATTTTGTGCATATTCTAATATAAATATGCACTGTGTGATTTTACGATTCTCTTTTAAAATGTAAATGTATTTTAACCAAAAGAAAAGCTTTTAGTATACATCCTAACACTAGCAATGGAAAAACCTATCATTGTTTACTTGCTAGAGGACAAGCAAAGACCAAGACCCTAAGTAAGAAATGGGTCCCCACGGAGTACTTGGTCAACCCAATTAGGAAACACTTCTATTGCGTACCAAAGTCAATCCTCAAGGGTTAGAGGATTTGGGTTAATTCAACCATGTTAAAATTTCAAATTTTTTTAAATTTGGTTGACTTGAGACATTAAGGGGGAGTACTTTAACCCAAATAAAAATCCTTGATAATATGGGCTAAATGGGATATACTTTAATACATCTCATATTGCCTTGATTCATGATTACATTTATGCATATGAGATGTTAGAATGATACAAATAACTCACTAATGCTTGTGGCATTTTGATGAGTCATTGGATGCATCACATTAGTGATAATAGACTAACTATGGGGAAAGTAAATGTTTAATTAACGGGACATCCTGCCCATAGATCATAGTTGGACATTTCAAATGATTTGAAAGCATTTCTGTGTTTTATTTGCTATGACATAGGTTTTCAAAACACATGGTTTCAAAACTACAACTTAGTTTTGATACAAAGTTGGTTGTTTTCAAAGAATTTGAGCTTAGGTCAAAAAGTCAAACATATTTAGATTTTTCATGAAAATATATTTTTCTCTGTTGGAAAATATTATAAGAAATATGTTTGTAAAATTTCATAATTTTTTAAATTTTCTATGCATTTCTGAATTTCAACTCAAAAGACTAAAATTTCAGACTGATATATATCAGTCGACTAGCCCTTGGGGCAGTCGACTGAACATTCTGTGGTTTGGCATTTCGTTGAGCCCAGCCAATTGGTAACTGAAACAGTCGACTGACACATGAATTTTTTTATTTCTGGGGATTTTTAGAAAATGAAAAGGGGTCACTAATTGATACCAAAGGGTAATATTGATTGGAGCAATCTTTTTGATGGTGTCAAAGGGGGAGAATTGAATGGTTGAAGTTAGATTATAACTTAATTTTTTATGGTTGTGCTAAAATTGAAAATTATGTGTTAAGGCATAAGTTAAGGGGGAGGATGCATGTTTATGCTTCTTATTTTGCTATGCTTTTAATTTTCAATTATTATCTTTGTACCTAACTTAAACATATTGTCACACATCAAAAAGGGGGAAGATTGTTGGTGCAATCGACCCAATATTGATCAGGTAGATCGTGGGTTTTAATGTGTGTGTCAATAAGATTAAGTTAGGTGTTTATGTTGATTTAATATATGTGTTTGAGTTGTGCAGGACTTTGTGAATCTCACATGGAGTAACGAAGTGTAGTATCTGAGGGACGAGAGCCAAGGAAGAGGACTTTAAGGGCAAGCTGAGGAAGTAGACTTCAAAGGCATACACGAAGGATGACATGGAGGCAAGCCGCGAGCTTGTGTGTGCATCCGAGGGACGAGAGCCGATGGAAGAGAACTTCAAGGGGCAAGCCAAGGAAGTGGACTTCAAGGCATACGCAAAGGATAGACTACGGAGTGAGTTTGTAAGCTGGGCAGTCGATGTTAGGATGTATACTAAAAGTCTTGTCTTTTCTGTATGAACATCTACATTTTGAAAAAAAATCACAAAATCACTGTTGCATGTTTATATTAGTATGTGCAAAATGTCTAATACATTATATTGTAGATAACAATGTGTGTGGTATCACACAGAAGATTATGTTATCAGTTCCTTATAGAGTATGAGTCTCACAACCGAGATAGAGTTGGACAAACCATCGGGATGGTTGTAGTGTAATTTGGTGTTGGTTTGTCTTGACCATAGAATTACAATAGTGCACTATATGTGCATTGAGTAGGACCGACATAGAGGTGATCCAATTTATACTGACTTTATAATTGGATTAGACCTCGGTTTATTATAGAGTGCATGCTCTGAATCCCGATATAATAACGGGCACATGTACTTAGTATTTATTTCTTTGATTTATTAATGGACGAGATTTATTCTGCTAAATCGATAGGCCGGGTAAATTAGAAAATAATATTATTTATATAGTGTGTCGATTATAGATGGAATCCGTGTCCTGGTGAGTCGGGATGATGATGCCCCTTAGATGAGCTCATAAGGTTCATCATGTTAAATCCTGCAGGTGGACTTGGTCAAACATGTTGATAAGGATGAGTGGTACTAATCAAGGAGTTAGAGGTTTATTAATTAAAATTGTTAGTAATTTATATTAATCAACGGGCATTCGATATCTTAAATACGGGGAGAAATTGTACTCATAATATATAGAGCTCATATTTAAATATGGGGTTGATGAGGTAGATCAATAGTGATCCATTAGTGGAATGGATCATCAATAATGAATTGAGTTTTGATCCATTGGATGGTCAAAACCTAGCTCCTTTTTATTATCTCTATTATAACTTATATATATCTCATTATACCTTAAAACGAAGACCGAATCTAAGTTTTTTTCCACCTTCTCCCTCCCTTGGTGATGACGTTCGGCGCCGCATGCAAGATAATTGGCTGTTCACATGGAGCAATTGGCAGCATTTGGCCGCATGCAAGATAATTGGCAGCATGCAATTGTCTTTCTGTTCACGTGGAGCAATTGCTTAACAATTGTTTGAGCAATTGCTTGGCAAGCAATCGTTTTGCAAGCAATTAATTTGCTGTTCACGTGGAGCAATTGCAAAACAATTGTTAGAGCAATTGCTTGGCAAGCAATTGTTTTGCAAGCAATTAATTTGCTGTTCCCGTGGAGCAATTGCAAAACAATTGTTTGAAGCAATTGCTTGGCAAGCAATTCATTTGCTATTCACGCCGCATGCAAGCAATTGTTTTGCAAACAATTAATTTGCTGTTCACGTGGAGCAATTGCAACGAGTTGCGTCTGACGGCAAACAATTTCTTTTGTGATTGCCGCAAGTTAGAGAGGAGGCCGGTGGCAACAAGGAGGAAAGAGTCCTTTGATCGGCGCAAGCAAGTAGGAAGAATTAGTGGTCTTGGTAGCTTCGTTTCTTAGAGAATCATCGCTCACACAACGTCCAAAAAAGGATAGGTCATACAGTAGAAGATCGCGAGGTAAAAGGAAAGGAATAATTTCTTCTCCTTTGGTTCCTTTTAATTTTCTATTATTTTATATGGTGTTGATAATTAATCTTGTTATTAATTATTTGTTAATTAATTGTCATTGTTCTGGAAAGAGTCGACGACGATAGTCAGTCACCGAGGTTCTGCCCACGTGGAAGCTGTTGCGTCAGAGAGGAACTTAGGGTTCTGCGAAGTTAACACAAGCGTTAGGGGACACACCGGCAGGAGTCCGGCGGAGTCCACGTGGGTGGAAGAAAAGGTTGCTGAAAGTAAAGAATATGTCGAGAATTGAGAGAATGTACCCATCTTACCGGAGGGGTTGGACTACCTTTTATATTGATGTCGACAGACTGGACGTGCCCCTCGATCGGTGCCACGTCTCCGATTACGTAAGTCACACCTCACTATTTCGATGGTAGCGGGATATCATTTGAAATGGTCTGCGCCGTTATCGCGCGTCCACCGGTACTGACATTTGAGGGTTGTGGGGACTCCTTCTTGCGGGGATGCTTATCCGTACCGAGAGGGGGGTTCAGTACCTGAGGTTGATTATTGCGGGGACTTCGCCTCCTGAGATGAGGTCGAGGGCATTTGGTGCTATAACTCCATTGCGGGGACTATGCCTCCCGAGGTGAGCTTGCGGCCTACCCCCCCTCCCCCCCCCCCCCCCCCCCAGGGTTTTCCCGAGAGGGATTTTCCAGCTAGCCTTCCCGGGTGAACCACCCGCAGTGGGTCTCGGGGCCAGAGAAGGAGGGTTATCTCGACCCGATGTATTGTGTATGCAGCTTCTTCATCTCTCGTTCCGGCCAAAGCTCATTCAACCTTATCACAAGTCCCTCCCTGCAAGTCTGATCGAAGGTAGTGTGACTGACTGATCGGACTAGTGTCGAGATGAAGAAGCTAAGCTCTCGCGGGCTCTTGCCTTCATGACTATTCTGGCAGTAGTTATGGAGGGCTCTTGGATCATATTATTTTCGTCCTATGTTCCAAGAAAATCCCCATTTGTGATTTCATCTTTTTCAAAAAAGGCTACTCCGATTCTCGAAGGCTTATGATGACGTCTGTCTCCTCGTTATAAAGGTACATGACCCTTTTTCGAGGGCAACAAGGTGCTCGCGTGAATGCCTTACTGCCACGTGTTCTGATGGCCATCTCCCCGATCATGCGCCGGTATGGCTGGCTCGCGACAATCGACTGTCCGGGCGAGGCAGTTTCTTGCTTTCCACGTATCATTCCCCCATTGTGCCTAGGCAGGTGGCTGCCGGGGTATAAGAGGGGAAAAGGCAGACGTCGGCCTCCACCTCCGATTCGGCGACTAGGTGTACTTCGTCTTCCTCTCTTGTAGGGCTTCTTCTGTGCGTGAGTAGTATGTCTCCTTCTTGTCTTCTTTCTTAGGGGTCATGGAGGGCTATCGGGCAGAATTGTATGAGTCCGCCTCCTCGAGAGTGAGGCCGGAGGCCTTGCAATCTGCCACTGAGGCCTACGGCGTCCCGACCGAGATGACGATGGTAATCCCCAAAGTGGATCAGACGCCTGTGGAACCCCCTGCAGGCATGTTGACCTTTTTCTTAGAGCAGATGGAGTTAGGGCTTCGTTTCCCTATCCCCCCCTTCTACACTAACATAGCCTCCTATTTTAACATCCCTCTTCACTAGATAGCTCCTAATGTCTTCGCTCAGATGGGAGGGGCATACATTATCTTCAAGTTTTTTGATCTTCCGCGGATCCCTCATCTTTTTCATTCTTTCTTCATCCCGATGGGGTCTAGAGGGGTCTTTGGCTTTGCGGCCCGATCAGGTCATAGGTTTTTAGGAGGGTTTCCCTCCTCGCATAAAGGGTGGAAGGAGAAACTTTTCTACATCCGATTGTCATCCTTGCCCTTCAGTCCCCTGTGTTGGATAGAGGATTTGCCACCCCCCCTATTCTAGGGAACTTTCTCCATAGCGTGGTATCCCAGCGTGCTAGGGAAGTACTTTCTAGTATGAAGTTCAGTGGCCCGGGGCTGGTGCAGAGTGAAGAGCTTATGTATCGAGCGGGCCTTAGCCCTAAAGTAACGCAGATCAGCCCCACCCTAGGTATGTTCGCCTTTTTCTTCCATGCACATTAGTTCTGACAGATGCTCTCTCTATCTGGCATCTGCAGAGGAAGTCATGTTCGCCAACGTGATGAGCTACTCATCAAGTGGGAGGAGGCCAATAAGGAGGCGTTGAATCCTCCTCCGGTCGCTTCTGACGCTCCACCTACTCCCGATGAGTCCCTTGAGGGGAGTACTGTTTCGCCCGTTTGGGTCGCTTCACCCGAGAGAGTCGAGGTCACTGTTACATCCCCGCTGGTTGGGGGCCAAGGGCCTCCGGCTCAACAGGCTGATCATGTGGTAGATCCTATTCCCGGAGGTGGCTCTTCCTCGAGAGCAGTCCTCCCCGAGGGGGTGAGCGAGGGGTCCCCCCCTTCCATTACTCCTTCGGCAGCCCGGTCCTTTGATCGGCAGAAGCGGCGGCTCCCCAAGGGCTTGGGCCCTTCATGGAAAAAGTTGCATTCTGCACATTCCTCTCCTCTCCCCTCGGTGCCCGAGGATGCGGCTCTACCACCCGAGGTAGTAGCTCCTTCATCTGCTCCGCCGACCTCCACTCCAGAGGCAGTCGTCCAGGTGCCTCCCACCAGCTCCTTTGACCCAGCCACCTCTCCCACGGGTAAGAAGACGTTGTGTACTAAGAGAGAGGTTGGATGCAGCGTTAGAGGCCTCCATGCAATCTGTCCCTTCGGTGCAATTAAAGGAGACTCCGACCGAGGGGGTTTTGTCGAAGGGGACTTCTAGTTCCGAAGAGGATGCCTCCGACCCCTCCAGCGTGCCACCTGAGGCTTCCTCCGTCCCACTACCTCCCCTTCGCCCGAGTTCACCGCTACCCGAGGGGCGAGGAGACATACCCAGCACGTTTGAAGGGGTAGTCGTGCGTGTTGGGACCGGGTGCATGCCGACGCGGACACGTATTGTAATTGTTACATAATTACATGCAGCGGAAACAAAAGCATGAATAATTTCCTAAATTATTCTAACACATATCCTAAGCATGCAATGTGTTCACATAATCGTAATACAAAATTTTTGCAGAAAAGGAAATTACTCTACGAATTACCTTGCGTAACTTGGAAGAAGGGACGAGATCCAACCGTTAGCGTCCCTTGAAAGCTCCGCCTCTATTCGTATCCACGCCGAGTATCGTCGGGATGACTTCTCTAAGCCACGAGTTTCGTGTTCACAAGAACTACTAGATTCTCCGTGAACACGACGAAAACCGAGAGAGTAATCAAATCGAATGACTCACCACCAAGGTTGGCCGAAGAGGAAGATCGTCGCAAGGAAGAACTTCATCGCCTTGATGCTTCTCCTTGTGCTCATGACAAGAAGAAAGAAGGAAGGCCTATGGCCGGCCAAGAGAGAGGGAGAGAAGAAGAGGAGATAGCCCAAGCAATTCTTAGATCGATCATCTTCCATGGCACCCCTTGGGTCCTTTATGTAGGGAGAGGTTTCTTAATTCCCAAGCAAACCTCTTCTTGATTATGGAATAATTTCTCAATCAATCCATAATCAAGGCTCTCATGATCAAGCTTCTTCTTCTTGATTATGGAATAATTTCTCAATCAATCCATAATCAAGGCTCTCTTTCTTTTGACATGATTATATAAAATTTATAAAACAAACCAACCATTGGTTCATTATATAAAATTTTATAAAACAAACCAACCATTGGTTCATTATATAAATTTTATTAAACAAACCAACTCATGGTTTATTATATAAAAATTTATATAAAATTTATATAACCTTTTATAAAATAAACCAACCTTTGGTCTATTTTATAAAACAAACCAAAATAGTCTTATCCTCTTATGGTGGTGGCCGGCCATGACAAGAAGAGAGGAGACCCCCCTCCTTGGCCGGCCCATCTAATCCCAATTGGATCAAATCCCTTAATGAATTGAACTTATTTAATTCACCCATTAAGTCTTTAAAAGACTTAGCCATTCTATGCTTCCGATGCGTCTGAAATAAATTCAGTTTTGACTATTGTTTGGACTTACGAAAAATAGTCTATCTCGATTGGAGAATCCAATTCTCAACTCGTTTTAAATCCTTCGAATTACTCGTTATGCGTGTGACCAAATAGGCTTTCAATTTATGTTGGTCGTCCATAATTAACTAATTAATTATAGAACGATCATGAGTGGCACCTAGTAGTACATCATGATCCCCAATTAATTGAAAGATCAACGGTTGACCTCAGAAATGATTCTGAAACCCTTCAACAGCTATAATGAATCGTGCCCCATTCCCTTCACCATCTTATACCCACTTGGTTCAGGACATGGTCTATGTGTGTCAGTCCCCACTAGGCTGACTACGTCACACCTAGCCCAAGTAACGTTTCCTCGTCCAATGGATTCTAATTACTCTCATGTATTCAAGAGATTCATACTCTGAACATGTCATGCTTTAGCCAGAGGCTTCGAGTAACAATCCGACGATAAGCCTCGGGTATACATCTCCTCGGAAGGAGTGGTTGTTGGTGCAGAGAGCACCCAAGTCAAACCTGTGTTTTGATAATGGCAACAGGGTTCAAAAGTTAAGGTATAATGTTTATCTAACATGTTACTCAAGTGTGCAGGCAAAGCCCTAGCGAAGGACTGCTAGGCACCAGGCGAAGGAATGCCAGGATACAAAGACCTAGTGAAGGACTGCTAGGCACTAGCTTGGTACTGAAGACCTAGCGAAGAACTGCTAGGCACCAGGCGAAGGATAGCTTGGTACTGAAGACCTAGCGAAGGACTGCTAGGCACCAGGCGAAGGACAGCTTGGTACTGAAGACCTGACGAAGGACAGCTAGGCCCCTGGCGAAGGACTGCTGGGCAAAAGTCCAACCGGAGGAGCCGGTTGGTATCAGGTACATTCTCCCGAGAGGAGTAGGTGAGGACGCGTTCCCCATCGAGGGAACAGTAGGCGTCGGTTAGACCTAGGGCTCCATTTGGGAGGCCCAAAGTCAGAACCAAGACAGCTAAGGCTGTATAAAATTAATATAATATTGCTCTATGTTGTTTTGGACTAACCCTGGATGCAGGACCGAAGGAACGAGTGTCTGCAGCTCAGATAGCCTCAAAGGAGTGAGGTGGAAGCTGACCAGAGCGCCCGGGACAAGGTGAACACAAAACACAAGAAGCAAAGGCAGGCTTCGACAACTCATGGGCGGGGCGCCCCCGTGCTCCCGAGCGCCCCCTATGCTCCCGGTCGCCCCCAGCGTCCGGGGCGCCCCCAAGTCAAGCTATCGAAGCGAAGCCAACGGATATGAGTTGACCCAGCCAACCAGGTTGCCCCCAGCGTCCCGGGCACCCCCGTCAAAGGCTGATCCCATGTTAGAAGGGATCAGAGCTATCCGAGAGGAACTCGGATCAGCTGACACGTGGGGGCGCCCCCGACGTCCCGGGTGCCCCCAGGGGCTATAAATAGGCCCTCGACCCCAAGGCTTTGAACAACAATTCTTCCAACGCATTCATGCTCTTCTGCTCCCGCGGTCGGCTCCGGAAACCTCCCGACTCGAGATACAAGCGCCGACGACGTCCTCCTGCATCAAAAATCCAATCTACACTGGACGTCGATAACGAAGAGCTTTCTTTAAAGTTTACATTACTATACTTGTAATTCAATCTTGTAAACTGGTTTTGCGAAAATATAGAATTACCCGCAGAAAACGGTCAACGATCGTGGGCCTTGGAGTAGGAGCCGACCGCGACTCCGAACCAAGTAAAAAACTTGGTGTTTGCATGTTTGATTTAAATTTCCGCTGCGTAATTTCTCTAACTTATTAATCCGAACGTTTTACGATATTCACCCCCCTATATCGTTTCTCTCGATCCAACAAGTGGTATCAGAGCGGGGAAGCTCAAATTTGGTGCAACCACCAATTTGAGAATTTTTTGGATTTTTTTTTAAATTTTTTAAATCTTTTTCTTTTCTTTTCGAATTTTTTCTCGTTAGTCGTGGTTGGTGCAGCACCCCTCGATAAATATTTCTTTCTTCATACCACACTACTAATGCAAGACCAAGTCTTGGGATATCTCTCTTTTTCTTAAGTTTCAGATAAATGGCCATGCAAGAAGGCTTCAGCACTGCAAGACCACCTCTCTTCAGTGGGGAGGACTTCTCCTACTGGAAGAGTAGAATGGAGGTCCACTTGAAAACTCAGGTGGACATGTGGATAATCATCCAGTCTGGAATGGAGATTCTGAAAAATGCTGAAGGAGTACCTCAAATCTACACAGAGTGGGACACCGCTCTGAAACGGAAAATTGAAGCGAATGCAAAGGCGACCCTGACCCTCCAATGCAGCTTAACAAAAGAAGAGCTGAACCGGGTGGGTCCTTTCAACAGTGCCAAGGAGCTGTGGGGGAAACTGATCGAGCTGCACGAAGGAACATCAGACACTCGGATCAGCAAGAGAGATTTGCTCCTGAACAAGCTGTATACAATCAAAATGACCGACAACGAAACAACAGCTCAGCTTCACGCCCGAATCCAGGAACTAATGAACGGACTGCATACCATCGGTCACAAGGTAAATCATGACCTAATAAGGTACGCTTGAAATGCTTTCCCAAGAAACACTTTGTGGGCATCTATGGTAGATGCATACAAGGTTTCAAGGGACCTCTCAAAAATTAAATTAGATGAATTGTTTTCTGAATTAGAATTACATGAGCAGACTAACTGCACCCTGGCCGAGAAAGGCATTGCCTTTATTGCAGGTAAATCTGAAAAGAAATCCAAGAAGAAACCACAACCAACACCTGAGTCTGAATCAGACTCAGACTCTGAAGATGAAGGAGATCGACCAAAGCTGGTCCGACTGGCAAGAAACTACTACAAGGAATTGAAGAACCAAACCAACAGAAGGAAAGCTAGCCGAAGAAGGGATGAACCAGCTGAACCCGCAAATGAAAAGAGCAAGCCCAACGTAACCTGTTACGAGTGCAAGAAGAAGGGCCACTACAAGACCGAATGCCCTAACTTGAAGGAAGCAAAGAAGACAAGGAAGAAGAAAGCACTTCAAGCAACGTGAGATGAGTCCTCCTCCGAAGAAGAAGAAGAGGTCCCACAATCGAACCTACTCGCACTAACTGCCTCAGAAGGAGTCGGGACCGAGTCAGAATCAGAACAGGACGACGGCAGACTGACATTTTCAGAGAACGGCGAAATCAAGGTAAGTGGATTTACTAGAAGTCAATTAAATGAATTAATATCTTATCTTTCTCGAGATTTGACGAAAGCTAAACTCCGAGTCGAATCCCTCCGACAGGAAGTAAAACTCCTGAAAGAGGGAGCTGACTCTAAACCCTTAACTGAGAAGGTTCAAGAAGGAACCTCTAATCAAGTTGAAAAACTTGAGAAAGAGAATTTCTCGCTGAAAACTCAAGTTAAGGATCTTAGATCAGCTTTAGAACGATTCACTTCTGGTTCCAAGGGTCTTGACATGATTCTTGGAAAACAGAAGTCCGTTCTAAATCGATCCGGACTAGGTTATAGAACCAAATCTAGACAAAGATCCTACTTTGCTGTACTGAATCAGTCCAGAAATAAAGTTCAGGCATGGGTACCTAAACTATACCTGAACGAACAAACTGGATCAAATCAGTATTGGATCCCCAAGGACAAGATTCACATCTTGCCTAACCATTACCGTAGCTTTAGTCCAGGGGGAGCCAAATTAAAAACTATATTTATTGTTAGATTGAATTTAATTCTTGATTGCAAATTGCTTGGTTGATTGTTTATTTAATTTCTGCAATTTATCATGCTTAGACTTAGGAATGGTTAGTGTAAAGACTGAACAAACTTAACTGAAATTTGAACAACATAGTATTGGGTGGCGGTGAGATGATAGTACGTTAGGGAAACCAATTCTAATAAGGTCAAGTATACTTGGTCTCTTTAGACTGGTGAAACTAGCCGAAGCTACCGAACCAAGACCCAAACTAGTTAGACCAGAATTTTTCAAAGATTAATTTTGAAAATGAAATTTCATTAAAAGGCTTTGTCAAGGAAAGGGTTGATGATCCAATAAGGCTATGACCAAAGAAGGCCTAGTGCCTCGCCAAGACCTGGAAGCCAATTTTTGAAATTCAAATTCAAATTATTCTTTGTCAAATTCAAATCTAACACAAATTTTCAATTACTTGTAGATTTAAACATTCATTTCAAAATAAATTCAATTGTTTTCAAAATTATTTATGTTTTTTAAAATAAATAATAATTTTTCAAAATAATTTTACTTATCAAAACCTGTCTCACAAAACCTGTAAGGCTAATGTGATTGAAAACCCTAGATTGGGTGAGACAGTAAAATTAAACTCAATAGTAATTCCTTTAATACCTATATTGTGGTTTAATCCTGTAGTTCAGAATGTAGTCAAACCATGGTCAACGCAGTCAAACGATGGTCAACATAGTCAAACCATGGTCAACATAGTCAAACCATGGTCAAAGCAGTCAAACCATAGTCAAAGCAGTCAAATCATGTAAAACCATGGTCAAACCAACTAAACCATGGTCAAACAATGACAAGACATCAAATTTGTCACTTCCTACATACCCCGGGCGCCCGTGACTCCTCGGGCGCCCCCCCATGCCTTTATCTTCTCTCAAGGCAAAAAGCTGCCTCTGACCCTTGACCAGGGCGCCTGGAACCACGCGAGCGCCCCCATATAAGTCAAAGCAGCAAAAGCTGCAAAATCACCCTGACCGGGGTGCCCAGGCCACTGCGGGCGCCCCTAACAGCCCTAGTCACTGCCAAAGGCAGAGACCACTGTCCCGGGCGCCCCCAATGACCTGCCTATAAAAGGGCATCCGAACCCCTTCTTCTTCCCACACCAAAAACCATCCTCCTTCCTCACTTCCTTCCTTTCAAGGAGATCAAGTGACACTTGTGCTTCTCAATCTCAACCATGCCTCCCCGGTATGATTTCTTTTGCATTTTGAATTATTCTCTTAATTCATTTCTTATAAACACATGTTTCTTAACTTAGAAAACGCCGAGCAAACCAAGTGAACCCCGGTACCGAACCGAGTCCCGACCCTAGGTTCCCGACTCTAGAGCTGTGTAATAAGTTTGCTCGAACGACTTACAAGCCTATCAAAACTAGCTATCTCAATAGACATTTCTTTACCCAATCTTGTCCTTTAGCCATGAATGTCATAAACTTTTATCAACTAGATAATCTAGTGTTCTGCACTCATTCAATTAACACATCTTTATGTGCAGAATTCTATAATAACATAATTCGACAGAACGATCTCATGTTTGTCAATACTGTGCAAGGGATATCCTTGTCAATCACCCCTACTTTACTAAATCGATTTCTTGGACTACGACTCTCCCAGTGCACCTTTTGTTGCTATCCACCTAGGGATCCTCCATTTGATGCTCCCTACTCCCAAATTATTCTAGACACTCTCCACTCCTATTTCTAAAGGGAAGCTAGACTCCCCGTAGCTAGACGATTTCAGTCCGTTGACCTTCAGGCCCTGGACTACGCCCTGTACAGAGTCCTGATCCGCTGTATTTTACCACTATCCACTAGAGATGTCGCGACCATGCGACCTTTTCATGCCTTCCTTCTGTATGCCCTGATCCATCATCTTGACATTGACATTGGACTACACATCTTTCATACTATTCTGCATGCATCCAGTGTTACGACTCAGGGACGAGTGCGCACTCCCTTCTGCCACATCATCACCTCCCTCCTTCATCACCACGGTCGTGACATTACCATGGGTGAATAACCGCGATGACCGATTTTGATGAGATAGGGTTTAGGAACTTCTCTTTAGCTAGTCTAGAGGTATCGGCCACCGGGGTTTTGACTTGGAGACGACAGCGAGCTGGAGCTCAGATCGACTCAGACGAGGAGGTTGAAGTCGATGTCGCCGATTTGGCAGCAAAGGCTCGAGCACACATAGACGAGCCCCCTCCACCGACACTCTACGAGAGAGTGACACGGATGGAGACGCAGGTCCAGAGCCTCCCAGAGGAAGTGGAGGCAAATCATGCCGAAAATATGGAGACAAATCTAGGCTATTACACTGACTATATGAGTGCCCTTAGAGCTGAGAGGGAGACCAGAGACGCACAGTATCACGAGATGATGACATTATTTCGATCCTGGCAGCCAGGCTCTTCTGATCATCCTGGACCCTCGTCCTAGATTTGATTAGCATTGTATTAGTGACTATTTGACTGCCCCTACTTAGTAGGGTTGACTCATGTGTGACTTGTATGACTGTGTTAGTTTTTCTCTGTTGACTAGCTGACTTATGGAAATGAGTACTTGTTTTCTTCTATTTGATCAGTAGTTAGGACTATGCCTGGTAGAATAAGTGTACTCTTTTTTAGGTTTTCTTACTACTTTGTCCATTTCAAAATCAGTTTTAAAATAGTTTTAAATGCTTTCAAAATTAGCTTTTACTTAGTTTTGAAAAAGGTTTGAAAAATAAAATTTTTGACTTGGTTTTATTTTAAAAACTACCCCCTTCAAAACTAGGGCTTTTTTCGCAAATGGACTTAGCCTAGGCCCTATCCCTAGAAATGCATGCACCTATAGATTTAGAAGCCAGATCTCACAAGCACCTTAGGGTACTTTTGATTGATAACCTAGAATGGGTTGAGATGCTTAGGTCTTTGCCTTAATTCAAGATGCTTTAAGTCAGTGCATCTGCAGTAATTGGGGCACTAAATACAACTTACACAATAATCAAGTTAAGTGTCAAGTTTAGAAAATCTAACTTGAACAGAACACTTAACTTGACTAACCCTAGCAAAAACTACTGTTTATAACAGTTAGTAAGTAGCTAATTGAGTTAGACATGACCCTAAAAGAGAAATTTAAAACTGATTTGGTTTAGTTTATATCCTGAATTGGCTCAATACAGCAAATTATGCAATCTATTATTTCTTATGCAATTTATTAATCCTATTTTTGCTATATTTATTTGTTTTTATATATGGTCGGGCGCCCGTGACTCCTCGGGCGCCCCCCCCCCCCCTATGCCTTTATCTTCTCTCAAGGCAAAAAGATGCCTCTGACCCTTGACCAGGGCGCCCGGAACCACGCGGGCGCCCCCATATCAGTCAAAGCAGCAAAAGCTGCAAAATCACTTGACCGGGGGCACCCGGACCACTGCGGGCGCCCCCAACAGCCCTAGTCACTGCCAAAGGCAGAGACCACTGTCCCGGGCGCTCGGGAGCTCCCGGGCGCCCCCAATGACCTGCCTATAAAAGGGCATCCGAACCCTTCTTCTTCCCACACCAAAAACCATCCTCCTTCCTCACTTCCTTCCTTCCAAGGAGATCAAGTGACACTTGTGCTTCCTCAATCTCAACCATGCCTCCCCGGTATGATTTCTTTTGCATTTTGAATTATTCTCTTAATTCATTTCTTATAAACACATGTTTCTTAACTTAGAAAACGCCGAGCAAACCAAGCGAACCCCCGGTACCGAACCGAGTCCCGACCCTAGGTTCCCGACTCTAGAACTGTGTAATAAGTTTGCTCGAACGACTTACAAGCCTATCAAAACTAGCTATCTCAATAGGCATTTCTTTACCCAATCTTGTCCTTTAGCCATGAATGTCATAAAAATTTTTATCAACTAGATAATCTAGTGTTCTGCACTCATTCAATTAACACATCTTTATGTGCAGAATTCTATAAAACATAATTCAACAGAACGATCTCATGTTTGTCACTACTATGCAAGAGATACCCCTTGTCGATCACCCCTACTTTACTAAATCGATTTCTTGGACTACGACTCTCCTAGTCCACCTTTTGTTTCTTATCCACCTAGGGATCCTCCATTTGATGCTCCCTACTCCCAAATTACTCTAGACACTCTCCATTCCTATTTCTATAGGGAAGCTAGACTCCCCGTAGCTAGACGATTTCAGTCCGTTGACCTTCTGGCCCAGGACTACGCCCTG
>JAGFNQ010003851.1:172949-204828 GCA_024364735.1 Boesenbergia rotunda | reverse complement strand
TCAGAACAGGACGACGGCAGACTGACATTTTTCAGAGAACGGCGAAATCAAGGTAAGTGGATTTACTAGAAGTCAATTAAATGAATTAATATCTTATCTTTCTCGAGATTTGGCGAAAGCTAAACTCCGAGTCGAATCCCTCCGACAGGAAGTAAAACTCCTGAAAGAGGGAGCTGACTCTAAACCCTTAACTGAGAAGGTTCAAGAAGGAACCTCTAATCAAGTTGAAAAACTTGAGAAAGAGAATTCCTCCCTGAAAACTCAGGTTAAGGATCTTAGATCAGCTTTAGAACGATTCACTTCTGGTTCCAAGGGTCTTGACATGATTCTTGGAAAACAGAAGTCGTTCTAAATCGATCCGGACTAGGCTATAGAACCAAATCTAGACAAAGATCCTACTTTGCTGTACTGAATCAGTCCAGAAATAAAGTTCAGGCATGGGTACCTAAACTATACCTGAACAAACAAACTGGATCAAATCAGTATTGGATCCCCAAGGACAAGATTCACATCTTGCCTAACCATTATCGTGGCTTTAGTCCAGGGGGAGCCAAATTAAAAACTATATTTATTGTTAGATGAATTTAATTCTTGATTGCAAATTGCTTGTTTGATTGTTTATTTAATTTCTGCAATTTACCATGCTTAGACTTAGGAATGGTTAGTTTAAGGACTGAACAAACTTAACTGAAATTTGAACAACATAGTATTGGGTGGCGGTGAGATGATAGTACGTTAGGGAAACCAATTCTAATAAGGTCAAGTATACTTGGTCTCTTTAGACTGGTGAAACTAGCCGAAGCTACCGATCCAAGACCCAAACTAGTTAGACCAGAATTTTTCAAAGATTAATTTTGAAAATGAAATTTCATTAAAAGGCTTTGTCAAGGAAAGGGTTGATGATCCAATAAGGCTACGGCCAAAGAAGGCCTAGTGCCTCGCCAAGACCTGGAAGCCAATTTTTGAAATTCAAATTCAAATTATTCTTTGTCAAATTCAAATCTAACACAAATTTTCAGTTACTTGTAGATTTAAACATTCTTTTCAAAATAAATTCAATTGTTTTCAAAAATTAATTTAAGTTTTAAAATAAAATAATTTTTCAAAAAATTTTACTTATCAAAACCTGTCTCACAAAACCTGTAAGGCTAACGTGATTGAAAACCCTAGATTGGGTGAGACAGTAAAATTAAACTCAATTGTAATTCCTTTAATACCTATATTGTGGTTTAATCCTGTATTCAGAATGTAGTCAAACCATGGTCAAGCAGTCAAACCATGGTCAACATAGTCAAACCATGGTCAACATAGTCAAACCATGGTCAAAGCAGTCAAACCATAGTCAAAGCAGTCAAATCATGTAAAACCATGGTCAAACCAATTAAACCATGGTCAAACAATGACAAGACATCAAATTTGTCACTTCCTACATACCCCGGGCGCCCGTGACTCCTCGGGCGCCCCCCATGACTTTATCTTCTCTCAAGGCAAAAAGCTGCCTTTACCTTGACCAGGGCGCCCGGAACCACGCGGGCGCCCCCATATCAGTCAAAGCAGCAAAAGCTGCAAAATCACCTGACCGGGGCGCCCGGGCCACTGCGGGCGCCCCAACAGCCCTAGTCACTGCCAAAGGCAGAGACCACTGTCCCGGGCGCCCCAATGACCTGCCTATAAAAGGGCATCCGAACCCCTTCTTCTTCCCACACCAAAAACCATCCTCCTTCCTCACTTCCTTCCTTCCAAGAGATCAAGTGACACTTGTGCTTCCTCAATCTCAACCATGCCTCCCCGGTATGATTTCTTTTGCATTTGAATTAGTTTCTTAATTCATTCCTTATAAATGCATGTCTCTTAACTTAGAAAACGCCAAGCAAACCAAGCGAACCCCGGTACCGAACCGAGTCCCGACCCTAGGTTCCCAATTCTATAACTGTGTAATAAGTTTGCTCGAACAACTTACAAGCCTATCAAAACTAGCTATCTTAATAGACATTTCTTTACCCAATCTTGTCCTTTAGCCATGAATGTTATAAACTTCTATCAACTAGACAATCTAGTGTTCTGCACTCATTCAATTAACACATCTTTATGCGCAGAATTCTATAATAACATAGTTTGACAGAACGATCTCATGTTTGTCACTACCGTTCAAGGGATACCCTTGTCGATCACCCCTACTTTGCTAAATCGATTTCTTGGACTACGACCCTCCCAGTCCACCTTTTGTTGCTATCCACCTAGGGATCCTCCATTTGATGCTCCCTACTCCCACATTACTCTAGACACTCTCCACTCCTATTTCTATAGGGAAGCTAGACTCCCCGTAGCTAGACGATTTCAGTCTGTTGACCTTCAAGCCCAGGACTACGCCTTGTACAGAGTCCTGGTCCGCTGTATTTTACCACTATCAACAAGGGATGTCGTGACCATGCGACCTTTTCATGCCTTCCTTCTGTATGCCCTGATCCATCATCTTGACATTGACATTGGACTACACATCTTTCATACTATTCTGCATGCATCCAGTGTTACGACTCAGGGACGAGTGCGCACTCCCCTTCTGCCACATCATCACCTCCCTCCTTCTCACCACGGTCGTGACATTACCATGGGTGAATAACCGCGATGACCGATTTTGATGAGATAGGGTTTAGGAACTTCTCTTTAGCTAGTCTAGAGGTATCGGCCACCGGGTTTTGACTTGGAGACGACAGCGAGCTGGAGCTCAGATCGACTCAGACGAGGAGGTTGAAGTCGATGTCGCCGATTTGGCAGCAAGGCTCGAGCACACATAGACGAGCCCCTCCACCGACACTCTACGAGAGAGTGACACGGATGGAGACGCAGGTCCAGAGCCTCCCAGAGGAAGTGGAGGCATCATGCCGAAAATATGGAGACCAATCTAGGCTATTACACTGACTATATGAGTGCCCTTAGAGCTGAGAGGGAGACCAGAGACGCACAGTATCACGAGATGATGACATTATTTCGATCCTGGCAGCCAGGCTCTTCTGATCATCCTGGACCCTCGTCCTAGATTTGATTAGCATTGTATTAGTGACTATTTGACTGCCCCTACTTAGTAGGGTTGACTCATGTGTGACTTGTATGACTGTGTTAGTTTTTCTCTGTTGACTAGCTGACTTATGGAAATGAGTACTTGTTTTCTTCTATTTGATCAGTAGTTAGGACTATGCCTGGTAGAATAAGTGTACTCTTTTTTAGGTTTTCTTACTACTTTGTCCATTTCAAAATCAGTTTTAAAATAGTTTTTAAATGCTTTCAAAATTAGCTTTTACTTAGTTTTGAAAAGGTTTGAAAAATAAAATTTTTGACTTGGTTTTATTTTAAAAACTACCCCCTTCAAAACTAGGGCTTTTTCGCAAATGGACTTAGCCTAGGCCCTATCCCTAGAAATGCATGCACCTATAGATTTAGAAGCCAGCATCTCACAAGCACCTTAGGGTACTTTTGATTGATAACCTAGAATGGGTTGAGATGCTTAGGTCTTTGCCTTAATTCAAGATGCTTTAAGTCAGTGCATCTGCAGTAATTGGGGCACTAAATACAACTTACACAATAATCAAGTTAAGTGTCAAGTTTAGAAAATCTAACTTGAACAGAACACTTAACTTGACTAACCCTAGCAAAAACTACTGTTTATAACAGTTAGTAAGTAGCTAATTGAGTTAGACATGACCCTAAAAGAGAAATTTAAAACTGATTTGGTTTAGTTTATATCCTGAATTGGCTCAATACAGCAAATTATGCAATCTATTATTTCTTATGCAATTTATTAATCCTATTTTTGCTATATTTATTTGTTTTTGATATATGGTCCGGGCGCCCGTGACTCCTCGGGCGCCCCCCCCCCCCCTATGCCTTTATCTTCTCTCAAGGCAAAAAGATGCCTCTGACCCTTGACCAGGGCGCCCGGAACCACGCGGGCGCCCCCATATCAGTCAAAGCAGCAAAAGCTGCAAAATCACCTTGACCGGGGCACCCGGACCACTGCGGGCGCCCCCAACAGCCCTAGTCACTGCCAAAGGCAGAGACCACTGTCCCGGGCGCTCGGGAGCTCCCGGGCGCCCCCAATGACCTGCCTATAAAAGGGCATCCGAACCCCTTCTTCTTCCCACACCAAAAACCATCCTCCTTCCTCACTTCCTTCCTTCCAAGGAGATCAAGTGACACTTGTGCTTCCTCAATCTCAACCATGCCTCCCCGGTATGATTTCTTTTGCATTTTGAATTATTCTCTTAATTCATTTCTTATAAACACATGTTTCTTAACTTAGAAAACGCCGAGCAAACCAAGCGAACCCCGGTACCGAACCGAGTCCCGACCCTAGGTTCCCGACTCTAGAACTGTGTAATAAGTTTGCTCGAACGACTTACAAGCCTATCAAAACTAGCTATCTCAATAGGCATTTCTTTACCCAATCTTGTCCTTTAGCCATGAATGTCATAAAATTTTTATCAACTAGATAATCTAGTGTTCTGCACTCATTCAATTAACACATCTTTATGTGCAGAATTCTATAATAACATAATTCAACAGAACGATCTCATGTTTGTCACTACTATGCAAGAGATACCCTTGTCGATCACCCCTACTTTACTAAATCGATTTCTTGGACTACGACTCTCCTAGTCCACCTTTTGTTTCTATCCACCTAGGGATCCTCCATTTGATGCTCCCTACTCCCAAATTACTCTAGACACTCTCCATTCCTATTTCTATAGGGAAGCTAGACTCCCCGTAGCTAGACGATTTCAGTCCGTTGACCTTCTGGCCCAGGACTACGCCCTGTACAGAGTCCTGGTCCGCTGTATTTTACCACTATCCACTAGAGATGTCGCGACCATGCGACCTTTTCATGCCTTCCTTCTTTAGGCCCTGATCCATCATCTTAACATTGACATTGGACTACACATCTTTCAAATTATTCTGCATGCATCCAGTGTTACGACTCAGGGACGAGTGGCACTCCCTTCTGCCACATCATCACCTCCCTCCTTCATCACCACGGTCGTGACATTACCGTGGGTGAAATAACCGCGATGACCGATTTTGATGAGATAGGGTTTAGGAACTTCTCTTTAGCTAGTCTAGAGGTATCGGCCACCGGGGTTTTGACTTGGAGACGACAGCGAGCCGGAGCTCAGATCGACTCAGACGAGGAGGTTGAAGTCGATGTCGCCGATTTGGCAGCAGAGGCTCGAGCACACATAGATGAGCCCCCTCCACCGACACTCTACGAGAGAGTGACACGGATGGAGACGCAGGTCTAGAGCCTCTGAGAGGAAGTGGAGGCAAATCATGCCGAAAATATGGAGACAAATCTAGGCTATTACACTGACTATATGAGTGCCCTTAGAGCTGAGAGGGAGACCAGAGACGCACAGTATCACGAGATGATGACATTATTTCGATCCTGGCAGCCAGGCTCTTCTGATCATCCCGGTCCCTCGTCCTAGATTTGATTAGCATTGTATCAGTGACTATTTGACTGCCCCTACTTAGTAGGGTTGACTCGTGTGTGACTTGTATGACTGTGTTAATTTTTCTCTGTTGACTAGATGACTTATGGAAATGAGTACTTGTTTTCTTCTATTTGATCAGCAGTTAGGACTATGCCTGGTAGAACAAGTGTACTCTCTTTTAGGTTTTCTTACTACTTTGTCCATTTCAAATCAGTTTTAAAATAGTTTTTAAATGCTTTCAAAATTAGCTTTTACTTAGTTTTGAAAAGGTTTGAAAAATAAAATTTTCGACTTAGTTTTATTTTAAAAACTACCCCCTTCAAAACTAGGACTTTTTCACAAATGGACTTAGCCTAGGCCCTAACCCTAGAAATGCATGCACCTATAGATTTAGAAGCCAGCATCTCACAAGCACCTTAGGGTACTTTTGATTGATAACCTAGAATGGGTTGAGATGCTTAGGTCTTTGCCTTAATTCAAGATGCTTTAAGTCAGTGCATCTGCAGTAATTGGGGCACTAAATACAACTTACACAATAATCAAGTTAAGTGTCAAGTTTAGAAAATCTAACTTGAACAGAACACTTAACTTGACTAACCCTAGCAAAAACTACTGTTTATAACAGTTAGTAAGTAGCTAATTGGGTTAGATAGGGCCCTAAAAGAGAAATTTGAAACTGATTTGGTTTAGTTCATATCCTGAATTGGCTCAGTACAGCAAATTATGCAATCTATTATTTCTTATGCAATTTATTAATCCTGTTTTTGCTATATTTATTTGTTTTTGATATATGGCAAAGGGGGAGAGATAGGAAAGGAAAGAGTTTAAATTTTTTTTAATCCAAAAATTCAAACTCTATCCTTTATTCAAAAAGTACTAAGTTTTTTAAGTATTTAATTTTTTTTTAAATTTTCGTAAGTACTTAAAAATTAATTTTTCAAATTTTTTCTAAGTACTTTGAACTGAAATTTTTAAAATTTCTCTAAGTACTTTGAACTGAAATTTTTCAAAATTTTTTCTAAGTACTTCGAACTGAAATTTTCAAATTTTTTCTAAGTACTGTGAACTGAAGTTTTCATTCAAAAATTTTCTAAGCACTTTGACCTGAAATTTTCAAAATTTTCTCTAAGTACTTTGAACTGAAATTTCCAAATTTTTCTAAGTACTCGAACTTAAATTTTCAAAATTTCTCTAAGCACTCAAACTTATGTTTTCTAAGTATTCAAATTTTCCTATAAGTTAGTTTTGGAAAATATATCTTTAAAGGCTCTGTTGAAAATTATTCCAACTTTAGACTTAGAATTTATTTTCAAAAACCTCACGAACTTTTGAAAAATCTAGGGGGAGATTCCTTCCAGGGGGAGGGAACAAAATTTCAATTTACTTGTTCTGATTAACTTAACTTTTTGAACCAGGGTTGCCATAAATCAAAAAGGGGGAGATTGTTGGTGCAGAGAGCACCCAAGTCAAACCTGTGTTTTGATAATGGCAACAGGGTTCAAAAGTTAAGGTATAATGTTTATCTAACATGTTACTCAAGTGTGCAGGCAAAGCCCTAGCGAAGGACTGCTAGGCACCAGGCGAAGGAATGCCAGGATACAAAGACCTAGCGAAGGACTGCTAGGCACTAGCTTGGTACTGAAGACCTAGCGAAGGACTGCTAGGCACCAGGCGAAGGATAGCTTGGTACTGAAAACCTAGCGAAGGACTGCTAGGTACCAAGCGAAGGACAGCTTGGTACTGAAGACCTGGCGAAGGACAGCTAGGCCCCTGGCGAAGGACTGATGGGCAAAAGTCCAACCGGAGAAGCCGGTTGGCATCAAGTACATTCTCCCGAGAGGAGTAGGTGAGGACGCGTTCCCCATCGAGGGAACAATATGCGTCGGTTCGACCTAGGGCTCCATTTGGGAGGCCCAAAGTCAGAACCAAGACAGCTAAGGCTGTATAAAATTAATATAATATTGCTCTATGTTGTTTTGAACTAACCCTGGATACAAGACCGAAGGAACGAGTGTCTGCAGCTCAGAGAGCCTCAAAGGAGTGAGGTGGAAGCTGACCAGGGCACCCAGAGTGTCCCGGGCGCCCCCAAGGTGAACACAAAACACAAGAAGCAAAGGCAGGTTTCGACAACTCATGGGGGGGCGCCCCCCGTGCTCCCAGGCGCCCCCTATGCTCCCGGGCGCCCCCAGCGTCCGGGGCGCCCCCAGCGTCCCGGGCGCCCCCGTCAAAGGCTGATACCGAGTTTGAAGGGATCAGAGCTGACCGAGAGGAACTCGGATCAGCTGACACGTGGGGGGGCGCCCCCGACGTCCCGGGCGCCCCCAGGGGCTATAAATAGGCCCTCGACCCCAAGGCTTTGAACAACAATTCTTCCAATGCATTCACGCTCTTCTGCTCCCACGCTCGGCTCCGGAAACCTCCCGACTTGAGATACAAGCGCCGACGACGTCCTCCTGCATCAAAAATCCAATCTACACTGGACGTCGGTAATGAAGAGCTTTCTTTAAAGTTTACATTACTATACTTGTAATTCAATCTTGTAAACTGGTTTTCCGAAAATATAGAATTGCCCGCAGAAAACGGTCAACGACCGTGGGCCTTGGAGTAGGAGCCGACCGCGACTCCGAACCAAGGAAAAAACTTGGTGTTTGCGTGTTTGATTTAAATTTCCGCTACGTAATTTCTCTAACTTATTAATCCGAACGTTTTACGATATTCACCCCCCCTCTATTGTTTCTCTCGATCCAACAGTGGTGAATCCTTTGTAGGCTGTTCAAACATCTTCGGGCACTTCGGCTTATACCCAATCATCCTGGGTCCACACCTCCTTGGAGATGCTTGCTTAGGATGTCAAAGTATAAGTCTCCATGACCAAGATGACTTGAACACCGCAAGTCAAAGGAACATCGTACTTAAGCTGCAGTAAGAACTTCACTGACATCTATATGTAGACTACCATATGAAGTTTTACAGCCAGTCACTCCAATGAACTAGTTCCCTTAACTAGCATTCATGTTTATCTCCGGACATTTCAATGTCACCAGCTAGTGAGAATTAGCTGATTAGAGAATAACTCATGCTAGTCTCAACAGAATTGGTAGTGTCCGTATTTATCAATTCATCGACTAGAGACAATTTCAATATTTCACAATTGCACATGTAGAGATAATCACTAGTTGTGAATTCATTACAAATTCTCTCATGCTGTGAATTGTATTGCGGACATTCAGTAAATGAGCTTAAGAACTTAATCAAATAATCATGTATACTCAAATAGTGAATATTCATTTATTAAAATAAATGATTACAATCATAAGGCGATTGCCTTAGGACACTTCTCTCATATCACTAACAGTGCGAGCCTCGGCTGGACCGCTAGCCAATCTTCGGGAGACGCTTCTGAAGGTGCGAATTGTTATTGCCTCAAATGTTTTCTTGCCCGTCTGCTAACCTTTCGGTGCGATGGCAGGTGGCTGAGGATTGCGTAGTAGTTGGCCGGGGCCTGTATTCTGGGTCCCAAGTGGAGGCTTTACTCCATCGAGCCCTGCGGGCGGAAGCTGCAGCTGATAATGAGCATCGAGTAGGGGTGATGCAGGCAGGCGTCAGCAAAGCTCTTCGCGAAGAGGTCGAGCTTCTGAGGAAACTCATGCAGGACCAGGAGCAGACTCTTCAGAGTTCCTGGCATAGGGAATGCTTGGCGTCCGAGAAGGCCGTGTCGGCTACCAAGGACCTTCTCCAGGTGACGCAGGAGAGAGATTAGCTCTAGGCGAGAGAGAAGTGTTGGACCTCGGATGGCTAGAGAGGGGGGGGGGGTGAATATAGCCAGACACCCACAAGTTGAACTTTGAAGTTTTCTGCGTGATCAGATTAGCAGCGGAAGAAAATGCAGAACAAAGAACAACGCAGGGAAGGAAACACAAACCAAACAAACGCTAACACCGTGATGTACAAGGTTCGGGGATAACTTGTCCCTACTCCTTGGCGTGCCCGTGAGGTGGGCGATCCCTTGATCGTCGGCAGATCAAGCCCCGGTGAACACCGGATATCAAGCGCCTCCTTCTCGGTGGAGAAACCTCTCCACAATCGCCTCAGTAGATGAGTACAAGGTAAGCACACGAGACTAAGGAGCAACTTCTCACAAGACAGTAGCAAGAAAAGCTCAAGAGAGAAGCTACACAAGGAGCACAACAACAACAGCGAAACACACAGCCACACTTGCTTGTTTTCCTGTTCGTTCTCTTGTCGCCTCCTCTGCTTCTCATCTTCCTCATAAGCTCCTGCTTCATCACCAGGTTCCATCAGCATCCCCTAAGCCAGCCTGAACCCACTGACCTCCCTGAGCACTCAGTCCACTGAAGACCTCCTCTCCAGCAGAGTCTCCGTCAGTCGCCAGCTGCTCCAGTTGCCATTGAAACCTGAGAAGGAGAAACAAACAAACCAGCTCCAAGGAAAGCCTCCCATTGACCCTCCTTGAGTGTTTGAATCACCTGCTAACACATGCACACTCCAACAGAGCTTAGCAAATCGATATCAAATGAAATTAGCAAGTAGCAGAGAATCGGCAGTGAAAACAGACGCGATCAGACCTTCTGACAGCGTATTTGAATTAATGATTTGCTCCTGATCGGTCCCCAGACCGATCAGGGAGGAGCCTGATCGGTCACCAGACCGATCCAGCAGTCTTCTGCACACTCCTGATTGGTCCCCAGACCAATCAGGCTCCAGCCTGATCGGTCACCAGACCAATCAGGCTGCTTCCTGACCGATCAGGAGTCATCCTGATCGGTTATAGTGAGAACCTTGCGATAAATGATCGTTCACTAGACCGATCTGAACAGTATCCCTGATCGGTCACCAGACCGATCAAGAGCAGATCAGTAAGGTTCCCAAAACCTACTGGATGCTCCCTGATCGGCCACCGGACCGATCCGGAGCAGAGCAGCAGGTGAACTATATGCTCCCTGATTGGTCACTAGACCGATCAGCCATCGCTGGATCGGTCACCAGACCGATCCACGAAGGAGCATCGTGCCAACTTCCCTAATCGGTCACCAGACCGATCCAGGCAAGCCCAAATGCACTCTAAGTCACGAGAACAAGCCTCCAGCCCTTCTCTGACTCGTGCCATGCCCAGCTTCATTCACTGGGACTTCAACCTAGCCCTCTAAGCTAGGACCTGGCTTCACTCACCAGGGTTTCGATCACCCGGCTTCACTCACCGGGATTTCAACCTAGCTTCACTCACTAGGATTTCGGTCACCCGGCTTCACTCACCGGGACCCGGCTTCACTCACCGGGATTTCAACCTAGCTTCACTCAATATGATTTCCATCACCTGGCTTCACTCACCAGGACCTAGCTTCACTCACCAGGATTTCAACCTAGCTTCACTCACTAGGATTTCCATCACCTGCCTTCACTCACTAGGACCCGGCTTCACTCACCGGGATTTCATCCAACCTAGCCCTCCAGGCTAGGACCTAGCCCTCCAGGCTAGGACCTAGCCCTCCAGGCTAGGACCTAGCCCTCCAAGCCGGGATTTCATCAACCTAGCCCTCCAGGCTAGGACCTGACCCTCCAGGCTAGGACCTGACCCTCCAAGCCAGGACTTTTCCACACCTAGCCCTCCAAGCTAGGATTTTCCACACCTAACCCTCCAGATTAGGATTTTGTGCCCAGTCCCCGACTAGGACTTAATCTCAATTCGTTCAACCAAACTTAAATCAAAACTTAAATCGTTGTCAACACCAAAACAATAATCAGGGTCAGACTGCATCAACAATCTCCCCCTTTTTGTTGTTTGACCACCCGATTTAAGTTTAGTCATTAATGATCAATTGAAGGCAGTTTAATTATCGTAAGGGAATCAAAATCCTCCCCCTACAATAACCCTAAACTTAATCAACCATTTTCTCCCCCTTTGTCAAACATCGAAAAGGGTATGGTTATTAAGTTTAAACATACCTCCCCCTCAAACCACGGGTCTCTCCCCAAACCTAAAATAATCAAAAGACAATTTTTGAATTGCATATGAAGGGCATATACCATAAATGTATCATGGCAACAATGTATATGCATCATACACCAAAGAGTGTGAATTTCTTATGAAAACATATACAGAAGTATATCATGGTCAAACATGTATATGTTTCATATGATAAGTAAGGAATGCATCTGTATCCGACACATAATCCTGAGTGGTCTCCATGACCAATCAGGTTCGTTGATAACTTGATACAGAAATATTTCTTATTAGTCTGGGGAGCAATCAAATTTCAGAAAAATTCCTGAAACTCTGATACATTCCTGGTCAGACTGCATTAACAATTTACATTCCACAATAGGGGTGTAGACTCTATTAATATTCGACATTTCAGAAATATTTCTAAAACACGACATCGAGAACAAGAGTCATGGCTCAACAAACCCTTTCTTATGAATTTGAACATTCCAATATAGGTTTGTATCAAATCAGTATTAGGTTTTGTTCCAGGTATCTTGACCATCATCCTACTACTCAGTTCTATTGATACTTCATCAAAATTGATGAAGGGGGATTGGTCTGAGGAGTGGTCTGATACAATTTGGAATGATCTGAGAATCAGTATTGATTTGATCGGTCACCAGACCGATCAGAATGATTCCTGATCGGTCACCAGACCGATCAGGGTGTGTCCTGATCGGTCGGTGGACCGATCAGGTTTGATACAGAAGTCTGATTTGTGTTCTGATCAGAATTCAGAAATGAGGGTTCAGAAATTCTGAACGCTCAGAAACTCTGAAACACTTCTAAACCCTGATTCAATTAGTTTTAACTCCTAATAGTGTTCCATTAAACCACATTCATGTTTCTTTAACCAAAGAAAACAACATGATTTGCATCTCTTTAACTAACATGTATATTATCAAATCATGCAACATCTCCAATATATCTTGAGAGTAAAACTCATAAATACAAAGTTCAAAGCATGATTCCAGGAAACATGGTAAATTTGAAAGTGATCAACATATGATTAAATTTCAAAACATGCCTATATAACATTAGATTTCATGATACAAACTATGATTAGATTTCATGATACAAATTACGATCAACCTTTCAAAAACATGCTTGTATCAAATTTGTATCAAACTATGATCAATTTCTAAATTCTGATCAGTTCAAGGTATGTTTATAACATGTTTGTATCAAGATTCCAAGGTTTGCATACAACCATTTGAACATAAAATTCATAAGTCCAAATTCTTAGTTCTATTGGTAATTTATCAATTTTGATGAAATTCGATAATTCATGATCCTAAGTTTGTATCAAGTTTAGATCCCTAATTCTCCATTCTATTGAAAATTCATACATTAAATCGGAGAATTTATAGCCCCAAATCTCTAACAAGTTCATTACCCATAGACCTAATTATATTGGAGTAATCTTGATAAACTATAGTCCCAAATGTATACAAATACATTGGAGTAATCTTGATAAACTATAGTCCCAAATGTATACAAATACAAATGAGAGAATTTTCAAGTGACCCCAATGAAATATACTACATGGGAAAAATTTCCATGTATCTATTTTATGATTTCCATTGGTTCTAACTCCAATTATCTAAATTCAAGAGAGAAAATCCATTTCTCATGGGTAGTGTATGATCTACCATTAAATTGAGAAATATTAGGCACATCCCTAACTAGGAATGGCCATGTGTTGGGAGCACCAACTATCAACAACCAATGTTGATAGATACTCCCCCTCAAATGATGCTTATACAATTCTAAATATTGAGGTTTTAGGTACCCAAATTTTGGGACCTAATGAATCTTCAATGAAGGACTTTAGCACCCATGCCTTAGTCATTTTCTTTTTAGCCTTTTGAATCCTAGAATTATTTTGTGCTCTAAATTGGGTTCTAGACATCAACGATATGAAACTGGATTGTTTAGGATGATAACCCAAGCCAATCTTGTTGTAGACCACTTTTTGTGAATTTAGAATCATGTCTAGGGTCTTGGAGCTAGTTAAAAACTTCTCAAGAATATTCTTGAGATTTTCAACTTCGTTCTTCAAGTCCTTATTCTCATTTTCAAGGGACTTATCATGCATATTACCAAGATCCTCATCCGTAGAGGATTTCTCATGAAAATCATTAATATCCTCCACCCTAGAGGATTTCAATTCTTCTACTTCCAATTTCAACAATTTAACTTTGTTCTTGGATTTTTTAAGCAACCTAGCTAGACATGCAATGGTTCTATAGCACTTATCTAGCTCGGGAGAGATTACCTCTTCATCATCGAAGATGATGAAGGCATGGTTGAGGAGCTTGATTCGTCTCCACTCTCCTCTTCATTTGAATCCTCTATGGCCATGAGGGCACGGTGATGAGTGTACTTCTCCTTCTCCTCTTCTTCGGATGAACTAGAGGACGATTCATCCCATGTGGCCCTCAAGGCCTTCTTTTTCTTCTTTGATTTATCCTTCTTCTTCTTTAACTTTGGACATTCATCCTTATAATGTCCTTTCTTGCTACACTCAAAACAAGTAACATTAGACTTATCAATTTTAACTATACTCGGGTTACCTTTACCCTTGAGGCGCCGGCTCTTCCTCATCATCCTTCTAACAAAGTTGGCCATCTCGGAGGAAGAAGACCAGCTGCCCTCCTCCTCGGACTCGGACTCGAATGAGGATGAGGATGAAGATGAAGAGAGTTCCTTCTCCTTCTTCTTCCCCTTCTTCTTCTTCTTGTTGTCACCTGCCACTAAAGCAATACCTTTCTCTTTTGAACTTTTGTTAGAGATCTCATGTAGTTCCATTTCATAAATAGATCTTCTAATTTAACAAAAGATAAATCCTTGGAAACCTTGTAGGCATCCACCATGGATGTCCACAAGGCATTCCTAGGGAATGCTTTGAGAATATACCTTACTAAGTCTTGATTTTCTACCTTTTCATTGATGGAGTGGAGACCGTTGAGTATCTCTTTAAACCGACCATGAAGTATACTTACAGTTTCTTCCTCTTTCATGGACAGATTTTGGAGTTGGCTGAGAAGGAGGTCTTTCTTGGCAGTCCGGGTGTCTTGGGTTCCTTCATGGAGCTCAATGACTTTGTTCCAAAGGTCTTTAGCACTTGTGAAGGGACCAACCTTGATTAGTTGGTCCTTGGTCAACTTGCATTGCAAAGTTACCACCGCTTTCGCATTGGCTTCACCTCTCCGGATTTGATCTGCTGACCAACTTGAGAAGTCCATCTCTTTTCCCTCAGCATCCGTAGGAGTCGAAAAACCTTCCTTGACAGCAAACCACATGCCGAGGTTGGTTTTGAGGTAAAACTCCATCTTCAACCTCCAGTATGGAAAATCAGCGCCGTCGAAGAGTGAAGGTCGGTTTGTGCTCATTCCTTCTCTTCCAGCCATCTTGTTGATAACTCTCGGATGTTAAGCCGTGAACAGAGCCCCAAGCTCTGATACTACTTGTTGGACCTCGGATGGCTAGAGGGGGGGGGGTGAATATAGCCAGACACCCACAAGTTGCACTTTGAAGTTTTCTGCGTGATCAGATTAGCAGCGGAAGAAAATGCAGAACAAAGAACAACGCAGAGAAGGAAACGCAAACCAAACAAACGCTAACACCGTGATGTACAAGGTTCGGGGATAACATACCCCTACTCCTTGGCATGCCCGTGAGGTGGGCGATCCCTTGATCGTCGGCAGATCAAGCCCCGGTGAACACCGGATATCAAGCGCCTCCTTCTCGATGGAGGAACCTCTCCACAATCGCCTCAGTAGATGAGTACAAGGTAAGCACACGAGACTAAGGAGGAACTTCTCACAAGACAGTAGAAAGAAAAGCTCAAGAGAGAAGCTACACAAGGAGCACAACAACAACAGCGAAACACACAGCCACACTTGCTTGTTTTCCTGTTCGTTCTCTTGTCACCTCCTCTACTTCTCATCTTCCTCATAAGCTCCTGCTTCATCACCAGGTTCCATCAGCATCCCCTAAGCCAGCCTGAACCCACTGACCTCCCTGAGCACTCAGTCCACTGAAGACCTCCTCTCCAGCTGAGTCTCCGTCAGTCGCCAGCTGCTCCAATTGCCGTTGAAACCTGAGAAGGAGAAACAAACAAACCTGCTCCAAGGAAAGCCTCCCATTAGGAGGGTTTGAATCACCTGCTAACACATGCACACTCCAATAGAGCTTAGCAAATCGATATCAAATGAAATCAGCAAGTAGCAGAGAATCGGCAGTGAAAATAGACGCGATCAGACCTTCTGACAGCGTATTTGAATTAATGTTCTGCTCCTGATCGGTCCCCAGACTGATCAGGGTGGAGCCTGATTGGTCACCAGACCGATCAAGCAGTCTTCTGCACACTCCTGATTGGTCCCCAGACCAATCAGGCTCCAGCCTGATCGGTCACCAGACTAATCAAGCTGCTTCCTGACCGATCAGGAGTCATCCTGATCGGTTATAGTGAGAAGCTTGCGACAAATGATCGTTCACTAGACCGATTTGAACAGTATCCCTGATCGGTCACCAGACCGATCAGGAGCAGATCAGTAAGGTTCCCAAAACCTACTGGATGCTCCCTGATCGGCCACCGGACCGATCCGGAGCAGTGCAGCAGGTGAACTATATGCTCCCTGATTAGTCACCAGACTGATCAGCCATCGCTGGATCGGTCACCAGACCGATCCACGAAGGAGCACTGTGCCAACTTCCCTGATCGGTCATCAGACCGATCCAGGCAAGCCCAAATACACTCTAAGTCACAAGAACAAGCCTCCAGCCCTTCTCTGACTCGTGCCATGCCCAGCTTCACTCACTGGGACTTCAACGCTCTAAGCTAGGACCTGGCTTCACTCACCAGGGTTTCGATCACCCGGCTTAACTCACCGGGACCCGGCTTCACTCACCGGGATTTCAACCTAGCTTCACTCACTAGGATTTCGGTCACCCGGCTTCACTCACCGGGACCCGGCTTCACTCACCGGGACCCGGCTTCACTCACCGGGACCCGGCTTCACTCACCGGGATTTCAACCTAGCTTCACTCACTAGGATTTCCATCACCTGGCTTCACTCACCAGGACCCAGCTTCACTCACCAGGATTTCAACCTAGCTTCACTCACTAGGATTTCCATCACATGCCTTCACTCACCAGGACCCGGCTTCACTCACCGGGATTTCATCCAACCTAGCCCTCCAGGCTAGGACCTAGCCCTCCAGGCTAGGACCTAGCCCTCCAGGCTAGGACCTAGCCCTCCATGCCGGGATTTCATCAACCTAGCCCTCCAGGCTAGGACCTGACCCTCCAGGCTAGGACCTGACCCTCCAAGCCAGGACTTTTCCACACCTAGCCCTCCAAGCTAGGATTTTCCACACCTAACCCTCCAGATTAGGATTTTGTGCCCAGTCCCCGACTAGGACTTAATCTCAATTCGTTCAACCAAACTTAAATCAAAACCTAAATCATTGTCAACACCAAAACAACAATCAGGGTCAGACTACATCAACAAGAAGAAGTTATCGGGCTAGCTGGAGTCTGACCTCCTGATGGCCACTAACCGCGCATTTGTCCTAGAGGACGACCTTATCCAGGCTCAGTCGGATGAGTGGGCCACCTTCGAGAGGCTCAGAGAGGCTCTGCCCGAGCAAGCGGAGATGGCTGCCGAGTTGGCATGGCTGAGGCGTTCTTTTGAGGCCACCAAGGCCGAGCTCTTGATTCTTTGGGCAACCAAAGCTTCTGACTCTGAGGAGGCCGAGATGGGTTTCAAGGCAAAGTTCCTAGAGTCGGATGAGTTCCTACCATTATAGCTGACCAGGTAATGCAGCGCTTGCAGCAGGGCTTCCATGGGGCCATCGATAAGCTGAAGAAGCAGCAGCTCCTACCTTCTGACGCTGACCCACGGTTGTAAACACCCTCCGGGCTAGGTAGAGGTCTTCTCCCGAGGATCAGCGTTCACAGGGCCTAATGTTTGCCTGATGGACAAGTCCTGTTGTAGCGAGTGTAATCATTTTTCCTATTCCTTGTGTATGCGCCCTTGCGAGATGTGCCTTTTGCCATTATGTGTGTACCTAACCAACAGTTGATTATTTTCAAGGTTGATTCTTGTGGTGGATCCCGTTTGATAATTTTTATAAGTCAAATCTTCAGGCCCTGAATTTATGTTTGTGGCAGGTCCTCGCCGATCTTTCCTGCTGGAGTGCGCGGATAGTTTCCGAACCGTCACCTCCGTATTATTCGCGATCTTATTGATTAGACTCATTAAGAGTCGCATGCTCCTAGGCATAGTATGAGTGCACTGAAAGAAATGATGCTTCAGCGTCTGTTGGCGTTATTGCATCCTCCCTGCATTAACTGCACGAAGTAGCAGTTATCAGTATAAATAGCGGGAGAGGGGGCATCGTTTTCATCATCCCTCCTATCGGCTTGCTTCTTTGATAGCAGGACATCATCGCTCGCTTTTCCCTTCCCCTTCGTTGGTGTCCACTATGCCTGCCACCGGAGGTGAGGTAGTATTCTTGGCTGAGGGACTTGACAGAGGTAGAGGTATTTGTGTCAAAACCTTTGCCGGGGAGCATGGTGGAGATGATGTCCAGCGTCTCTCTGAAGATCCTGGAGGATGTGGGACTCCCGGGTTATCTGAGGAGTTCAAAAAAGACCTTATGTGGTCCGCCAGGGGGTATGGAGGAGATGACTCATCCTGCTGATCACCAAACCCCTGGTCGGCTTGTGGCGGTGTCCCCCACTCGCCATCGGCTGCTTGTTTCCTCCAAGCTTCGGGCAGAGGAAGGTGTCTGTAGGGTACGTCATCACCAAGAGGGGAGGGGTTGTAGCCCCTCCTCTTGTTAGGGTGATTCTTCCTTGTGTCTTTTCTCGACCTGGAGGAGAATCACGGTTGCTGCGACCTGGAGTTACATCTTTATATGCTCCGGGGAGATAATGCAGTCACTACTCCCCCTCCTCTTTTTTCTGCCTTTTCAATGTTGTCTTCGGCCGCATCTTTACGAAAAAGAGAGGGGGTGTCCAGATGGGGTCGAGCTACTCATGTATTACCTCAGGCATCCATCCCCGTCCCTGACCACTTGGAGGGAGTACCTAGAAGTTGGAAGGATATTACGGGCCCTATCAATGTGCTCCCGCGCACTGTGTACCTTGCAGGAGGTTCGTGAAGGAATGGAGCTTTAGAGGTGAACGACTCAAGTAAAAGAGCACTTTCTCACATCCACTTGTACCTTGACAGTTTTCTGAGATGTTGTTTTCCCTGTATTTTTCATGAATAAAATAATATTTTTGTTACCCTATGTATGTGTATGACTGGGTTATTCTTTTCGATGTTTTCTTATGTTCCCCTGGTTAGACGTGCTACTTTATCATTTCTTTCGTAGCTCCCCCCATCCTGGGTGCTCGGGGGATTGCGAGGCACCTTGGTTTACGTCCTTAGTGGGGAGTTTAGAACAACCCAGACCAGGCCTAAGTACCCCGGGTGTCAATTATAACGCAGGGTGTTAGGGTTTTGGATACTTGGTCGAACGCGTGTGTCCCAAACCAAGCCTAAATACCCCAGGTGTCGGATGTCCCGTAGGGTATTAGGGTTTTGGATACTTGGTCGGGCTCGTATGTCCCAGACCAAGCCTAAGTACCCCGGGCATCAGCTGTACCGCGGGGTATTAGGGTTTTGGATACTTGGTCGGGCGCGTATGTCCCATACCAATCCTAAGTACCCCGGGCGTCGGCTGCCCCGCAGGGTATTAGGGTTTTGGATACTTGGTAGGGCGCGTATGTCCCAAACCAAGCCTAAGTACCCCGGGCGTCGGCTGAACGGCGGGGTATTAGGGTTTTTGATACTTGGTCGGGCGCGTATGTCCCAAACCAAGCCTAAGTAACCCGGGCGTCGGCTACACCCTAGGGTATTAGGGTTTTGGATACTTGGTCGGGCGCGTATGTCCCAGACCAAGCCTAAGTACCCCGGGCGTCGGCTGTACCGCGGGGTATTAGTGTTTTGGATACTTGGTCAGGCGCGTATGTCCCAGACGAAGCCTATGTACCCCAGGTGTCGGTTGCCACGCCGAGTATTAGGGTTTTTGATACTTGGTCGGGCGCGTATGACCTAGGATGACATTGTACGAGGAGGGCGCGCCCACGATTATGAAAGGAGTCCTTCGGGTTCATTCGAGCCTGTCGCTGCCCATCGAGAGTGACAAGGTGATTTGCTCTAACGGTTGTACTCGATACCCTGTGAAACCAAATAGTGGGGTCGAGACAGGGAGTAGTTCATCCTCGTCTATTTGCATTTGATCCCAGGCCGCCTTGTACAGAATGTGTAAGATCGTTACACCTTGCTAGAGGGGGTGAATAGCAATTTTCGGTTCGTTCTCTACCTACGTTATTAGTGCGCAAGCGGAAATACAATAAAAACTAAACTAAAACAACAAACAATGCTAACAAACCTATTTACGTGGTTCGGAGATGAAGACTCCTACTCCACGATAGTCCGTGAGGTGGACGATCCCTCGATCCTTCGGCGGATCACTCCCCGGATGCCCTCCGGCTAGCTCGCGTAGCTCCTTGTGGGTGGAGAAACCTCGCCACAACCTTGAATACACCTCTGAGCTCTAGAGACTACTAACAAGCCTTAACCAAGCTTGTTTCATCAAGAGCTCTCAGCCGAAACCGAGTTCTCTTAAATCGAACTCAAGGCTGAAACCCACGCTGGCAGTCGACTGCCCCCACTCAGATTCGACCGTTCACAACCCAACGTTTAAATTCTGGCTACTTACCAGTCGACTGCACCCAGAGCAGTCGACTGGTCCAGGGTCAAAAACCTTCTGTGAGTTTCTGTGTTCTCTAGCAGTCGACTGTTATATTCCAAGTCGACTGCCCAGCTTACAAACACACTCCTACTCACTTCGAAGACCCTCCTCCTTGCATGCCTTCAGGTACACTCCCTTGGCTTGCCCCTTGTAGTCCTCTTCCACCGGCTATCATCCCTCGGATGCGCACACAAGCCTTCTCTTGGCTTGCCTCCATGCCACCCTTCACGTGTGCCCTTGAAGTCCACTTCCCGACTTGCCCTTGGAGTCCTCCTCCCTCGGCTCTTGTCCCTTCATGACTTAGCTGACTCTTCACCAACAGCCTTGACTATTTCCTTCGCGCCCTCTTCTCCTTCGGCCCTCGTCCCTTGGATGCACACAAGCCTCCAGCTTGTCTCCATTCCATCCTTCACATATGCCTCGAAGTCCATGCCCCTCGTCTCATCATCCCTGCTATCCAATGCCCCTCGGGTGCACACAAGCCTCCAGCTTATCTCCATGCCACCCTTCACCGTATCTAAGCCGTCCAGTTAGGTTAATATGTGTAAACCTGCACAACCTGCACACTCAACATACACATATTAGAACACAAGGGAAACCTAACTTAAACCCTTTGCCCAAACATCAATACACATGGTCACTCCAGACCATAGATTGCCTCAACAATCTCTCTCTTTTTGATGTTTGGCAATATGTTTAAGTTAGGGAAACAAATAGCAATAATAAATAGCAACAACAATGCTAAACAAACATTTGGACTTACGTTGCCAAGACTCCATCTTGGACTTACACCGCCAATGCATATGCAATGCAAACAAGTATGGATCCTATCGCAAGGCATCCCCACACCTAACCTCCCAAGTTAGGAATTTTTACCAAAACGGACTTTTTAATGCTTCTCCAAAACTCCCCCTATACTGGGCTTACAAAGGCTTTTTAAGAATCTCTCCAAGGTTCCCCTTACGCCAAGAATGGAGCAACAATGCTCCCCATCACCTAGTCTCCACCTAGACCTAGGATTCCTTGCAAAAGTGTGTTTGGTTTCCCAAATTAAACCTAATACTTCTCCCCCTTTGCCTAACAAAAAAAAGACTTCAACAATATCCCAATTACTGGATCTTTTAATCCCTAATGATCATAAACAATGTGTACTAGCCTCTCATACACTTGTTTTACATCATTTGGACCACTTCCCAGCTGCTGATACAAAACTCAGCCCTAACCAGTCAATTGCCCCCCAGGGCAGTCGACTGATACTCTGAAAATCTGAATTTCAGTGTTTCTAGTCAAATTCATAAATGCGCCAGAAATTTCATAAATCTCCAAAAATTCTCAAATTTTGTGAAAAATTTTGTGGTACCCATACCTACTTGGGAAAAATACTTTCCAAAATGTATCTATCACCATTCCCAAGTTTGACGCAAAATCCAAAACTAGCTAAAAACGTCAATCAAACCTTGACCTAAAGTCCTAGTTTTGGTCTCCTCTTGATGTCTCTGCCCATGTCATCCCACAATGCATCCCTAGCATTGATTTTCATGACATTTAATCATCAAAAACCAACTTGCATGCTATATGACCTCAATGTCATATTTCCATGCACGAAACTCAACACCATAGTGCCAAATCCCAAGAATTGAGACTCAAGTCCGTCTCCAGTTCTTTTGGCGCATCCTATGGCCCATCTAGACCTCTAGGGGCAACCCTCCCAATATCCATTCACCATATATCCCAAAGGCTCCTAGAGCTCCCCCTTGAGCTCTTAGCCCTAGTCACCTCCCTAGGTGACTCAATCCACACTAGACCACACCGGTGTACCTCCGGTGACTCTTGGCCTACAAACCTAACATTCTTAACCTTAGACACCTTGTCTTTAGTTAAGTCCTTCTTTTTCCCTTTAAATGACACCCCCTTGTCATTTTTGGACTCCCCCTTCTTGCCATAATCATATGCTACCCTAGCATATCTCTTTCCCTTGTCATGGGAGACCTTAGATTGGTATCCTAGACCCGATCTATCATTGTTGAGTTTTAGACCACCCAACATCATATCCAACCCCTTAGATCCAATCGTGAATCTCTCTAAGGTTTTGTCTAACCTATCAAGCTTTTCCCTTAAAACTTGATTTTCCCTTTCTAGGTTCTCAAACCTAGAGTCCACATGTCCACCTTGGACTTTCCTAAACCTACCCACCTTTCTAGGCATATGTCTCCCTTCTTGGGATTTTTGCCTTGATCCTTAGGTCTAGTGGTCTTGGATTTTTCATGATCCATGACCTTCTTAGGGTTTTGATCTACCTTGTTAACCCTATTCCTATCATTATACTTAAAATCATGACTATGCACAAGCAAACATTTTTCATAAATTTTAGCATGTATGGAGGAACTTAAATTTGAATTACATTTTAATTTAAAGTTAGGGATTACCTCCCTTACCCTTGTAGTTCCTCCTTGATATAAGCTTCTTTTCTTCCTTTCTTCCTTCTCCCATCTCCTCAATTGCTCCATTTTCTTTTGCTTTCCTTTTCTAGGACACTTAGTGTGGTAGTGCCCTAGCTCTCCACATGTGAAGCATCTAATTTTCTTTTTCTTCTCTTGGGCTTCTCCATTCCTACAACTCATGTTAGATTTAAACGGAAATGAAATTAGTGTAGGTTTTACCTTCTTTTTCTTATGATTTGGACACTTGTCCTTGTAATGGCCCTTTTCATTGCATCCAAAGCATGTAATGTGGTCTTTTGATTTGGCTTTGGTGGAGGTTGGAGCTTCTTCTTGTTCTTGTGTGGATAATGGTCTCTCCTCCCCCTTAACTCTTGAATTTGACACCTCCTCTTCTTCTCTTGATGAGGTAGATGATTTTTCATTTAATTCTTCCTCCTCTTGGGCTATTGAGCTCACTTCCTCGGGCTCTTTCACTAATGGAGCTCGTGTAGGATTTTCATGGAATTCTCATATCTTTTTCCATAGCTCATGTGCACTTTCGTACTTACCTACACCACTAACTATTTCATTAGGCAAAACACTAAGTAAAATTGCAATTACCTTTTCATTTGCCTTTGATTGATTTTGTTGCTCTTGATTCCAATATTTTGGTCGGAGCTTCTTCCCATTCTTATCTCTAGGAATTTCAAATGGTTCTTCAAGTGCAATCCTAAGGTCCCACTCCATTCTGAACTATGTCTCTATCCTTAACCTCCAATATCCAAAATCTTCATGGTCATATGTGGGTGGTACGTTGATATCATCCCCTAGCTTATCTTCCATCATTTCTCCTCTAGATTTCTTACTCCCTCGGTGGTTAGTCCGTAGATGAGCTCACCAAGCTCTGATACCACTTGTAAGATCGTTACGCCTTGCTAGAGGGGGGGGGGTAAATAACAATTTTCGGTTCGTTCTCTACCTACGTTGTTAGTGCGCAAGCGAAAATACAATAAAAACTAAACTAAACAGCAAACAATGCTAATAAAACTATTTACGTGGTTCGGAGATGAAAACTCTTACTCCACGATAATCCGTGACTTGGACGATCCCTCGATCCTTCGGCGGATCACTCCCAGGATGCCTCTGGCTAGCTCGCATAGCTCCTTGTGGGTGGAGAAACCTCGCCACAACCTTGAGTACACCTCTGAGCTCAAGAGACTACTAACAAGCCTTAACCAAGCTTGTTTCGTCAAGAGCTCTAAGCCCAAACCGAGTTCTCTTAAATAGAACTCAAGGCTGAAACTCACGCTGGCAGTCGACTGCTCCCAGGGAAGTCGACTGCCCCCACTCAGATTCGACCGTTTACAGCCCAACGTTCAAATTCTGGCTACTTACCAGTGGACTTCTCCCAGACCAGTCGACTGGTCCTGGGTCAGAAACCTTCTATGAGTTTATGTGTTCGCTGGCAGTCGACTGTTATATTCCTAGTCGACTGCCCAGCTTACAAACACACTCCTACTCACTCCGAAGACCCTCCTCCTCGTGTGCCTTCAGGTACACTCCCTTGGCTTGCCCCTTGAAGTCCTCTTCCACTGGCTATCGTCCCTCGGATGTGCACACAAGCCTTCCCTTGGCTTGCCTCCATGCCACCCTTCACGTGGGCCCTTGAAGTCCACTTTCCGGCTTGCCCTTGGAGTCCTCCTCCCTCGGTTATTGTCCCTTCATGAGTTAGCTGACCCTTCACCAGCAGCCTTGACTATTGCCTTCGCGCCCTCTTTGCCTTCGGCCCTCGTCCCTCGGATTCACACAAGCCTTCAGCTTGTCTCTATGTCATCCTTCACGTATGGCTCGAAGTCTGTGCCCCTCGGCTCATCATCCCTGCTATCTAAGGTCCCTCGGGTGCACACAAGCCTCTAGCTTGTCTCCATGCCATCCTTCACGGTATCGAAGCCGTCCAGCTAGGTCAATATGTATAAACCTGCACAACCTGCACACTCAACATACACATATTAGAACACAAGGGAAACCTAACATAAACTCTTTGCCCAAACACCAAAACACATGGACACTCCGAACCATAGATTGCCTCAACAGAATTTTCACGGAACTCCCCGTGTCCATGAAGATGCGCTTCACCTCATAATTGGCGATGCGGGTCATGATCACTATGGCATCCTCGTGGGGAGCTTCCACTTCTTCGAGGTCGGATGACCCAAAAGAGATGGTGGGGCCTGGTTCCCGGCTTCGGCTTGCCCCGATGGAGTAGTTTTCCAACCACCAGGTGTAAGACTTCCTCGCCCTGTTAGAGTCCCCTCCAGTAGGACCTCCAGAGATGACCCCTACATGGCCCGAAGGTGGACCACGCATAGGGGCTTTGCCTTTCTGGGGATCTCTCTGTTGGGACCGGGTGCATGTTGACATGGATGCGTGTTCGTAATTTTAAAATTAATTACGTGCAGCGGAAGGTTTAGCATAAATAATTTCTCAAATTATTTAACCACACATCTAAGCATGCAACCTTATCTTGTGTAGACAAAATCATATATTTAAAATTTTTCAAAAACGTAAACTGATTTACTTGTTAACTCGCGTAACTCGAAGGAAGGGACGAGATCCAACCGTAAGCGTCCCTCGGAAGCTCCACCTCTATTCGCGTCCACGCCGAGTATCTTCGGGATGACTTCGCAAAGCCACGAGTTTCGTGTTCTCGAGAACTACTAGATTCTCCGAGAACGCGATAAGAAAAACCAAGAGAGAAGTAATCACATCGAAAAAACTCACCACCAAGGTTGGCCGGAATCACAATTCCGACGAGAAGGAGAAAGATGACTTGTGCCCAATCCCAAGGTGATGATGGCCGGAGAGGAAGATCATCCCAATGGAAGAACTTCGTCGCCTCGGTGATTCTCCTTGTGCTCACGGCAAGAAGAAGGGGGAGAGGCTTGTGGCCGACCAAGAGGAAGAAGGGAGGAGAGGGAGAGATCCCAAGCAAGAATACTTGGATTATTTCGAATCAATTCCAAGCCTTGCCTTGGGTCCTTTATATAGTGGCCTCTGAACCGCCAAGTCTCTTTTTTCTTATGGAATAAATTTTCATAAGAAATTTATCATATAAATTTTCTATGACTTATTCCATCATGCCAAGTCTTGATATTATATCATGGTTAAAATCATATTTTAATTCATGATAAAAATCAACCAAGTCTCTTTTTTCTTATGGAATAAATTTTCATAAGAAATTTATCATATAAATTTCTTTATATATAAATTTCTTTATATAAATTTCTTTATCATGGTAAATCAATCCATGATTGATTTTATAAAATAAAATAAACCAATCCATGGTTCATTTTAATTTCCATGAAAAATAAATTTCTTTTATAAATTTCTTTATATAAATTTCTTTATCATGGTAAATCAATCCATGATTGATTTTATAAAATAAAATAAACCAATCCATTGTTCATTTTAATTTCCATGAAAAATAAACCAAACCTTGGTTTATATAAAAAATTTATATCATCCATAATTTTATAAAACAAACCACACTTGATTTATTTTATAAATTGAACCAAACAATTTGGTTCCCTCCCTTTGTTGTGGCCGACCAAGCAAAGAGGGTGGGGACCCTCTTTGGCCGGCCTATCCAGGCCACGCCCCAATGAATTAAACTCATTTAATTCATCTATTAAGTCTTCAAAAGACTTAGCTATTTTATGCTTCTGATGCGTCTCTGAAAAATTCAGATTAGACTAATCGTTTGGCTCAACCAAACCTAATCTCTCTTGATTGGAAAATCCAATTTTCAACTCGTTTTAAATCCCTCGGATTACTCGTAGTGGTGTGACTAAATAGGCTTTCGATTTATGTTGGCCGTCTATAATTAACCAATTATAGAACGATCATGAGTGACACCTAGTAGTACATCATGATCCCCAATTAATCGAAAGATCAACGGTTGACCTCAGAAACAATTCTGAAACCCTTCAGCAGCTTTAATGAATCGTGCCCCATTCCCTTCACCATCTTATACTCACTTGGTTCAGGACATGGTCTATGTGTGTCAGTCCCCACTAGGCTGACTACGTCACACCTTGCCCAAGTAACGTTTTCTCGTCCTATGAATTCTTATTACTCTCATGTATCTAAGAGATTCATACTCTAAACATGTCATGCTCTAGCCAGAGGCTTCGAGTAACAATCCAATGATAGGGCTTGGGTATACATCTCCTCGCAAGGAGTGGTGAATCCTTTGTAGGCTGTTCAAACATCTTCGGGCACTTTGGCTTATACCCAATCATCCTGGGTCCACACCTCCTTGGAGATGCTTGCTTAAGATGTCAAAGTATAAGTCTCCATGACCAAGATGACTTGCACACCGCAAGTCAAAGAAAAATCGCACTTAAGCTGCAGTAAGAACTTCACTGACATGTCTATATGTAGACTACCATATTAAGTTTTACAGCCAGTCACTCCAATGAACTAGTTCCCTTAACTAGCATTCATGTTTATCTCCGGACATCCCAATGTCACCAGCCAGTGAGAATCAGCTGATTAGAGAATAACCCATGCTAGTCTCAACAGAATTAATAGCGTCAGTATTTATCAATTCATCGACTAGGGACAATTTCAATACTTCACAATTGCACATGTAGAGATAATCACTAGTTGTGAATTGATCAAAAATTCTCTCATGGTATGAATTGTATTGCGGACATTCAGTAAATAAGTTTAAGATCTCAATCAAATACATAAACATGTATACTCAAATAGTGAATATTCATTTATTAAAATAAATGATTACAATCATAAGGCGATTGCCTTAGGACACTTATCTCATATCACTAACAAACTCCCACTTGGCCTAATGTCAATCGCTACGGTATCCAATACCACAGGCTCTAACATGACCCTCAAACTTGCTTTGAGGCAAGTCCTTAGTTAAAGGATCAGCTAAATTCCTTTCAATGGGAATTTTCTCAATTTGTATATCATTCCTACTTATAATCTCTCTGATCAGATGATAGCGGCGAAGCACATGTTTGGATCGCTGATGAGACATTGGTTCCTTTGCTTGTGCAATAGCTCCATTGTTGTCGCAATAAACCGGTATTGCTTCATCAATGGCTGGAACCACACCAAGTTCTGAGACGAACTTCTTGATCCAGACTGCTTCCTTTGCTGCAATATATTCCCCTTCCGTGGTAGAATCCGCTACGGTGTCTTGCTTGGAACTCTTCCAACTTATTGCACCTCTATTCAAAATAAATACGTATCCAGACTGAGATTTGGAGTCATCCTTATCTGTCTGGAAACTAGCATCTGTATACCCACGTATTATCATATCACCTTCTCCATATATTAGGAACACATTCTTAGTTCTTCTTAAGTACTTGAGGATTGTCTTGATAGCCGGCCAATGATCCATTGCTGGATCAGACTGATATCTGCTTGTGACGCTCAGAGCATACGATACATCGGGCCTAGTACATAACATAGCATACATGATAGATCCTATCGCGGATGCATAAGGAATCTTATTCATGCAAATCCTCTCGTCCTCTGTGCGCGGACACATAGACTTCGAAAGGTTTATCCCATGCCTGATGGGAAGGTAACCTTTCTTGGATTCTGACATGCTAAACCTTTTTAGCACTCGATCTATATATGTAGACTGCGAAAGACCAAGCAATCATTTTGATCTATCTCTATAGATTCTAATCCCAAGGATATAGGTTGCTTCTCCTAGGTCTTTCATGGAGAAAGTTTTGGACAACCAAATTTTAACTGACTGTAAGACTGATATATCGTTTCCTATAAGTAATATGTCATCGACATATAACACTAGGAATACGACTGCACTCCCACTAACCTTCTTGTACACACAAGGTTCGTCAGGATTTTGTGAGAAATCAAACTCTTTGATTGTCTCATCAAAACGGATGTTCCAGCTCCTGGATGTTTGCTTTAGTCCATATATGGATCGTCGAAGCTTGCATACTTTGGTTTTATCAACCGATGTGAAACCTTTAGGTTGTATCATGTATACATCCTCAAGCAGGTTTCCATTAAGGAAAGCTGTTTTCACATCCATTTGTCATATCTCATAATCATAATGAGCTGCTATGGCCAGGAGCATCCGAATGGATTTAAGCATAGCTATTGGCGAATAGGTTACGTCATAATCAATTCCTTGTTCTGACGATATCCTTTTGCCACTAATCTAGCCTTAAAGGTAACAACATTACCTTCCATGTTGGTTTTCTTCTTGAAAACCCACTTGCACCCTATGGGCTTAATCCCTTCAGGTGGGTTAACCAAGTCCCATACTTGATTTTCGTACATGGAATCCATTTCCGACTTCATGGCTTCAAGACATTTATCCCTTTTTGAATTTTTCAGAACATCTTCATAACTAATAGGTTCGTCATCGCTAATGAGTAACACGTCGTTTGATTCACTTATGAGAAATCCATATCTCTCTAGAATATTGTGTGTCCTATCAGACCTACGAAGAAGTGGTGTTGTTTTAGGTTCAACAGATAGCTCATCATTATGAGTTATTGGTTGTGGGTCTAGACTAGGTGTCTCTGTAATGTCTATTGGAGTTCCTTGAACTTCTTCAAGTTCAATGCTACTCCCACTATTTTCTTGTAAAAGAAATTCTTTTTCTAGAAATACAGCATGCCTTGAAACAAACACCTTTTGTTCCAAGGGATGATAGAATTGATAACCTTTCATTTCCTTAGGGTATCCAATAATTAGACATTTATCAGACTTAGCATCCAATTTGTCTGATACAGTCCGCTTCACATAAGCAGGACAACCTCATATCTTTAAGTGAGATAAATGAGGTTTCTTACTATTCCACGTCTCATATGGAGTAGTAGAGACTACCTTGGTCGGGACTCTGTTTAGCAAGTAAACAGCTGTCTTAAGCGCATAGCCCCAAAAGAATTTTGGAAGAGTTGCATGATTCATCATAGATCTAACCATGTCCATCAAGGATCAGTTACGCCTCTCAAATACACCATTATGCTGTGGTGTATATGGCGGAGTCCATTGAGACAATATCCCAGTGTCCCTAAGATAATCTTGAAACTCTTGACTTAAGTATTCACCACTCCGATCGGATCGAAGTATCTTAATACTTTTGCCAAGCTGTTTCTCTACTTCACTTCTGAACTCTTTGAATTTCTCAAAAGCTTCATATTTGTGTTTCATTAAGAACACATACCCGAATCGTGAGTGATCATCGATAAAAGTAATGAAGTAGTGAAAGGCCCAAAATGGAGTGTCACGAATGGGCCTCAAATTGATTAAGTGTCGAAAACCCACGGCTCACAAAAGAAAAGTGTAGTGTAGGGGCCTCGAGTCGTATTTTTCACAAGGACTAGTAGTAGCTTTGCTTGAAGTTAGGCTTAGGGATCTTTTTGGGGTTTTCGATGTAAAATGGGGGGTTTTGGTATTTTAAAACAATTCTTTAAATGCAAAAAGAGAGAAAACCAGTGAAGATTCAAAGCTAACAAAATGGGAATATTATGCTAAGTGTAATGAGCTAATGAGCAGATTAAACTAACCATAACAATCAAAGAAAAACTTAGCTAAAGTTGCATCAAGGAGAAAGTTCCAATTCTTTTTTGGTTTTTGATATAAATCCTAGATTAAAAGGTGAACTCTAAATCTTGCAGCTAACTCAACCAACCGAGCTCTATGAATAAGAACTTAACTAAAATCTATCTCAACAGTTAACCAATTACTCAACAGATTTTAATCCTACTTAGCCTAAGCAATTGAAACCTAATTATGAAATTAACTAGAACTTAATAGAATAAAACAGATTCAAATTGGCAGGTTCAAATAAGATTGGGATCTAACCTAAACATGAAATGCAGCTAAGTAATTTGCAAGAAACAAACAACACTATAAACTAAGAACAGACAACACTAATTCTTGCACTGAATTGAAGCTAATTTATGAGGAAATTAAAACTAAACCAATTACTGATTTCAAAACCGAAAATGCAGAATTTGAAAGTATCAAGGACTGTAGTTTTTGAATATTGCTAAAGCTACACAACTGGAAAATGAGGCACTTCACTCTAAAAGTAGATCTAATTACAGCTACAAGAATCTATTGACAAAGTAAATTCGGAAACAAATGCAGAATTGAAACCAAATTAGCTACTCCACTCGAATTCAACCCATCTTCACAAACTACACTTCTTGGCATCACCCAAGAGCTGGAAATGATCCAGAAATCAGCAACTAGGCTTCTGAAATTCTCTGGGCTTGGATCTGAACGAATCCGAAGCCTTGAATTTGAGAAACCCTCTCGCACTCAAGATTTCAGAACTCAAAACAGATTTAAAATGGCAACTCTGGAAACACTGATCTAATCCGCTGCGATTTGGCGCGAGGGTGATCGATGAGCTCCGCGAAGCCGTTAGACAACTTCACTGAAGCTTGGGGATGAAAGAAACGCTGAATCAATCAGCTGTTGTGGCCGCAACAAATGAAATCACAGTAAGTTCGCCGCAGGATCAAGGCAGTGCAAACTCGCCCAAGAAACCCTCGAGAGCGAGATTCCAGGCTGCAAGAGATAGTCCAGATGATGACCTGAGCCTCCTTGATAATTCTGCAGCTTGAAGAAGAAGAAGAACGCGAGATCGGGGCTTGCCGAGAAGGGAAAACGGGAGATGAGATGCACGATGAACAGTGGCGAAGCCACTGTTCACCGTGCCAAAATTTGGGTTTTATACATGGGGTTGAACCGGTTTAATTTGGAGTGGGTTCAAAGTGGGTTTAGTGGAAATTAGGGATTGGTAAGGATGATTAGACTTGGGTTTGAGTCCTTGATGAGGCTTGTACCACATTTGGGCCTTGAATAGGTATCAACTTGAGTAGAATGGCCATTTCTTGATTTTGAGCTTCTTCCATAATTAAATCCCAAGCCCAAGCCTTTGATCATGAGCCCACTTGGTCCAAATTAATTTCCCTACAAAGTCAATTCAAGACAATGAGGAATTTTTACCATAATTTGTAGGAAATTTAACTTGATGCATCAAAACAATCCTTATTCCATAAACATGATGAAACAGTAACATTAAGCCATAATTTCATGATATGCACAAAATATGAACCCAATAAGTA
>JAGFNQ010003851.1:98912-170901 GCA_024364735.1 Boesenbergia rotunda | reverse complement strand
TCAATCTAGAGTCCATTAATCAGTTATTACTCAAGCATTCAAAATTGTCATCCATGCACTTGAATCTCTTAACTCAACAAGCAAAAGTTAACTAACTTTCAAAACCCTCTAAAATGATATAGAGAAGTATAAGGAGGTGGTTACACTTTATTCCATTAACCAAGACTTCTAGCTAAATGACATAACCAAAACTAAGTGCTAATATTCACAATTAAGATTTATTGGAACTTGAAAAGGAAAGCTAGATAATGCAAAAGTAGGAATGAGGTTTATTTGAACTCCAAATGTATGATTGCCGAAATTAAAACTAACTAGTATTCACAATGAAAATTTATTTGAATTCGAAACTTAACACTTAATGAAGCAAAACATGACTGTGAACTAAACATTTATTATTGTCAAAATAAAGGAATGGTATTCACAATAGAAAGCGTAATGATGAATAAAATTTCATGAAACTAAATGATTAAATCTAAGCATGGTATTTACATGAAGAATTTTATTTGAACTTTAAAGTAGCTATTTAAGAAAATTAATTGCGCATGCAAACTAAAATTTATTATGCAACAAGGAAATGATATCTACAAAGAAAAAATGAGTGCAAAATTTAGTGAACTCCCCTTTCAAGTTGGGTATGTGGCATCTATAGAGTCCACTCCATCCACCTCTAGCTCCTTTATCTCTTCATGGAATTTCTTGAGCCGGTGGCCATTACTTTGTACACTTGACTTGTAGCCTCCTCTTGAATTTCTACCACTCCATAGGGAAAAACATTAGTTACAAAAAATGGACCCTCCCATCTTGACCTCAACTTACCTTTGATCAATTTGAGTCTTGACTTGTATAATAGCACCTTGTCACCAATTTGAAATTCTTTGTTCACAATGTGCTTGTCATGAAATTTCTTAGTCTTCTCCTTGTAGATCCTTGAATTCTCAAATGCTTCCAACCGGATTTCTTCAAGTTCTTGAAGTTGCAACTTCCTTTCTTCTCCCACCTTAGTAGCATCAAAATTGCAAGCTTTAACTGCCCAGTACGCCTTATGCTCAACCTCTACAGGTAAGTGGCATGATTTCCCATACACAAGTCTATAAGGTGACATTCCAATGGGTGTCTTGTAAGCGGTGCGATATGCCCATAGTGCATCTTCAAGCCTTTTGCTCCAATCCTTTCTATTAGGTCCCACGGTATTTTCCAAAATTGATTTGACTTCTCTATTCGACACCTCGGCTTGTCCATTTGTTTGGGGGTGATAAGCAGTAGAAACCTTATGTACAACCCCGTACTTATTAAGAAGAGCCTTCATGTGCTTATTGCAAAAATGGGATCCTTGATCACTTATGATTGCTCTTGGAATTCCAAACCTGCAAAAAATGTGTGACCTGACAAAACTCACAACAACAGATGAATCATCAGTCCTGGTGGGAATGGCCTCCACCCATTTTGAAACATAATCAACAGCTAAAAGAATATACAAAAATCCAAAAGAAGCAGGAAATGGTCCCATAAAATCTATACCCCACACATCAAATATCTCACAAAATAAAATAGTTTGTTGAGGCATTTCATTTCTAGCACTTATGTTTCCTGTTCTTTGACATCTATCACAACATTTACAAAACCTATATGAATCTCTAAACATGGTGGGCCAGTACAATCCACATTCTAAAATTTTTCTAGCAGTTCTTTGTGGTCCAAAATGCCCACCACATGCTGAAGAATGACAAAAAGTGAGTACAGAATGAAACTCATGATTTGGTACACATCTCCTAATGATTTGATCACTACAAAATTTCCACAAGTAAGGATCATCCCACACATAATATTTTGCATTACTTTTAAACTTATCCTTTTGAGCTTTCGAAAAGTGTGTAGGAAAAACATGAGCTACAAGAAAATTCACTAAGTCTGCATACCAAGGTGACTCACCATGCAGCTGTAAAAGCTGCTCGTCTCTGAAATCATCATCTATGGCCGTGGGATCTCCATCTCCCTCCAATCTGCTCAAGTGGTCTGCTACTAAATTTTCCTTGCCACTCCTGTCCCGTATCTCCAAGTCAAACTCCTGTAGTAGTAGCATCCATCTAATAAGCCTTGGCTTCGCATCTGGCTTCTTCAGGAGGTACTTCAGTGCTGCATGATCAGAAAACACAACAACATGAGAACACAATAAATATGATCTGAATTTATCTAAAGCAAAAACAATGGAGAGAAGCTCCTTTTCTGTGGTGGTGTAATTGGCTTGGGCTGAATCCAAGGTCTTTGAGGCATAAGAAATAACATATGGTGCCCCATCTACTCTCTGTGCAAGTACAGCTCCTACTGCATGGTTCTTCTGTAATATCTGCAACAACAGTATCAGAAAAATTAGGACCACTAATAACACTATCATCACAAAATAAAAGGCTAGAATGGTCCTGTGGAGCTTCAGTTTCTTCTGCTGGAGCTGAAAAATTTGGAATTGGATTTTGAATAGGAGTCTCCGGAGGAATGCATGCTGTAGGTGCCCAAACTTTAATGTATTCTTCTTCTTCTTCTATCACATTTGCAAGATTACTTGAAGAAGGACTTGACCATACACTAGGGTCACCTTGAACTGATATAAAACCAACTCCGGGGCTCTCAGAATCAAGAGTTGCTTGAGAATATAATTGTCCTGATTCTTGGGCTAGCCTTTGTTTCACTTGATCAACTAATTTTGCAATGCGTTGTAGTTGTTGTTGATTTTGCTCTTGTTGTTGTTGTAACATCTCCATCATCCTTTGTTGTTGAGCCTCACTCCAATCAGGATCATCAAAGCCTCCTTGGTTAGTGTGGAACCCCTGTTGGTCTTGAAATGGAAAATAGGGCTGCTGAAGTCCAGGAGGAGGCTGTGCATGCTGAAATGGAAACTGTTGGGGCTGCTCAAATGGATGAAATGACTGATTAAATTGCTGAATATTTGGTTCACAAGTTGGTGGAGATGGCTGAAAACTGTAGCCCTGAAAATCTTGGATCTGAGGTTGAAATTGTGGTGATGAAAACTCAAATTGAGTGGGCTGAAAATTCTGGTTTTGTTGTTGGAAATTCTGAAATGGTGGCTGCCCATGCTGAATTTGTGGCTGGAAATTTGGCTGAAATTGATGAAATGATGGCTGCCCAATCTGAAAATTCTGGAATAATGGCTGAATTGGCTGAAAATTCGGTTGAAATGGTTGTGGTGGCTGAAATTGTTGACATGGTAGCTGAAATTGCTGAATTTGTTGATCGAAACTCTGAAATTGTGGCTGCCCTTCCTGAAATTGTTGGAAATTTGCTTGACTTGGCTGCTGAAATTGGAAGGGCTGACTTGGCTGACCATTAGGCTGAAAAAACTGATTTGGTTGTTGATTTTGTTGGAATTGTTGACACGGCTGCTGGTAAGTAGATGGAAACATTCTGAACTGGCAGTCCTGTCACAAAACAAACAAGAAAAAATAGCAGTACCCGTATACAAAAGAATAAGCAACAAAAAATAGAACCCAATGATATGTCTAAAGAAACATACAAGCAAAAATCAAACAAATCAACTAGTTGCTTCCCCGGCAACGGCGCCAAAATTTGAAAGGACCAAAATGGAGTGTCACGAATGAGCCTCAAATTGATTAAGTGTCGAAAACCCACGGCTCACAAAAGAAAAGTGTAGTGTAGGGGTCTCGAGTCGTATTTTTCACAAGGACTAGTAGTAGCTTTGCTTGAAATTAGGCTTAGGGATCTTTTTGGGGTTTTCGATGTAAAATGGGGGGTTTTGGTATTTTAAAACAATTCTTTAAATGCAACAAGAGAGAAAACCAGTGAAGATTCAAAGCTAACAAAATGGGAATATTATGCTAAGTGAAATGAGCTAACGAGCAGATTAAACTAACCATAACAATTAAAGAAAAAACTTAGCTAAAGTTGCATCAAGGAGAAAGTTCAAATTCTTTTTTGGTTTTTCATATAAATCCTAGATTAAAAGGTGAACTCTAAATCTTGCAGCTAACTCAATCAACCGAGCTCTATGAATAAGAACTTAACTAAAATCTATCTCAACAATTAACCAATTACTCAACAGATTTTAATCCTACTTAGCCTAAGCAATTGAAACCTAATTATGAAATTAACTAGAACTTAACAGAATAAAACCGATTCAAATTGGCAGGTTCAAATAGGATTGGGATCTAACCTAAGTATTAAATGCAGCTAAGTAATTTGCAAGAAACAAACAACACTATAAACTAAGAACAGACAACTCTAATTCTTACACTGAATTGAAACTAATTTATGAGGAAAACGAGGCACTTCAATTTAAAAGTAAATCTAATTACAGCTACAAGAATCTATTGACAAAGTAAATTCGGAAACAACTGCAGAATTGAACACAAATTAGCTACTCCACTCGAATTCAACCCATCTTCACAAACTACACTTCTTGGCGTCACCCAAGAGCTGGAAATGATCCAGAAATCAGCAACTAGGCTTCTGAAATACTCTGGGCTTGGATCTGAACGAATCTGGAGCCTTGAATTTGAGAAACCCTCTCGCACTCAAGATTTCAGAACTCAAAACAGATTTAAAATGGCAACTCCGGAAACACTGATCTAATCCGCTGCGATTTAGCGCAAGGGTGATCGATGAGCTCCGCAAAGCCGTTAGACAACTTCACTGAAGCCGAATCAATCAGCTGTTGTGGCCACAACAACTGAAATCAGACTAATTTCGCCGCAGGAACAGGGCAGTGCACACTCGCCCAAGAAACCCTCGAGAGCGAGATTCCAGGCTGCAGAAGATAGTCCAGATGATGACCTGAGCCTCCTTGATAACTCTGCAGCTTGAAGAAGAAGAAGAACGCGAGATCGGGGCTTGCCGAGAAGGGAAAATGGGAAGTAAGGCAGCGATGAAACAGTGGCGAAGCCACTGTTCACCGTGCCAAAATTTGGCTTTTATACGTGGGCTGAACCGGTTCAAATTGGAGTGGGTTTAATTTGGGTTTAGTGGAAATTAGGGATTGGTGAGGATGATTAGGCTTGGGTTTGGTCAGTTAGGTTTCTGGATGTGGGTTAAGTCAAATCTTGGCTTGAGTCCTTGATGAAGCTTGGCTCACACTTGGGCCTTTAATAGGTATCAACTTGAGCAGGTTGGGCCATTGCTTGGTTTTGATCTTCTTCCATAATTAAATCCCAAGCCAAGACTTTGATCATGAGCCAACTTGGTCCAAATTAATTTCCCTACAAAATCAATTCAAAACAATGAGGAATTTTTTACAATAATTGTAGGAAATTTAACTTGATGGATCAAAATAATTCTTATTCCAAAAACATGATGAAACATGTAACATTAAGAACATAATTTCATGATATGCACCAAATATGAACCCAAATAAGTATGTTAAGTGCTAATCTATCAAGGGGTCATACAATAGAATATCGCGAGGTAACGAGAGGTATAACCTTCTCTTACGACTCTTAGTTCATTCTATTATTTCATGTGGTTGTTTAATTATCATAGCTGGTTAATTATTTGTTAATTAATGATGATAATTAATTGTCATGGACCCCGATCATAAATACAAAAATCGGCGATCCACTCGTTGTCTTTTCGGCGACTAATTGGTTAGGCGAGTTACAAGGCTTAACCATCAAGTTTGGCCAAGTTGTAACTCGAATTAATTAGTACGGTGACGAGACGGTCGTTTGGGAGATAAGTCTCCATTCGGATTAAATTGTTAATCTGTAGATATGGAGAGGTTTCCCATGGATGACCCCGTATTCACTTAGGAAACCCGCCAAGCTATTCCAATAAACTGGTATCAGAGCTGAGGTTTCCGGTTTTGTGTGTTTAGGATTCGGTTACATTTTACACTTTATCATGTATTTTATTTTTGCCGGATAATAGTAGGATGTGTGTAGGCTAACTCTTTGGTTGCAGGCACGAGATTCCAACTATTATGGCTTAAATAATGTGTGTATGTGATTCCAACTCTTTGGTCGTGCATGGTTGTAATTTATTGAATCCTCGGGGTTGACGAGGCTAAATTAGTATTTAATTTTTGTAATTAAATACGACACCTATTTAGCCGCGCTTTTTATTTACTTTCGATCTATATTTTATGTACACTCCTTTGTGGAGTATAGAATCAATGAATGTAAATAAATAGTTTTTCATCTCGGCTTGGAGATCCCTTCAATGGTGGCTTGCGCATGGTGTAGGGAGGAGCGGACGAGGTAGCGATACGACTGGAGGCGCATTGGAGACTAAAGTCATGATAGTTGGAAAAATTTAGAATTTTTTTTATTTATTGTTTTAGTTTATGTGCTTGTTGTGCGTGCATGAAAATTCCTCATTATAAATAACTAAGTGGGAGAGGGACCCTAAGGGTCCCGCGACCTCCATTACTAATTTGACAAGTGATGCGAACAAGCTTGCGCGTCGGCTCTGAGTGTCTTCCTCCCCATCGGATGGGCTTGTTCTACGGATCACTGGGTCAGACATGATTATAGAAAATTATTAAGGAACCTGTAATTTTCTCCATCGGACGACACATAATCCGAGATAATTTTCTTAGTATCGTGTAATGGTAAACACTTAGATGCAAATAATAGTATTCTCCCCATCGGAGTCACTGCTATCATTTGTAGGGCCGAAGAGGACCAACTATTAATTTTATTTGTCAAAAAGTTAAGTTGACAAGATAATAAAATTAATGGGTAAAAGCTTCTCTTACAAATGTAGAATTCGTATATGTTCACACTATCGTGGCATGCGAAATTCTCGATGTTTTGAGGTGTTGGTTGATTTCAAATTTATTATTTTGAAGAATCAATATTTTTTGAAATCTAAATTGTATGATTGTTGTGATTCTCAGGTATTTTCAAAATGGATTTAGACGCACTTGATTTGATTCTAAGAGAAAACTAACTTAATGCCCCTAACAATAATGATTGGGAATTAAACTTGGACTTTGTCTCAACTACCGAGGAATCCAATAATGTGCTTGTCGAGTTCTGTGCTGAAAATCCTAGCGTGATTTATGATGAAGAGGAAAAGGAATGTTTTAGGCCGTGGATAAAAGCAGACGAGATGGCGAAGTGTCATCAACATCAGACTTCTTCCACTACCAGTGATAAAACGTCCAATCTCAAAGAACTCTTCGGACATCATAATCGGGTCGCTAGGCAAGAGGCCATGAGGAGCTTGATGATGATCACCATGATTGAGGGTATGCCCGTGAGGGAACATGTTCTCAAAATGATGGCTCAGTTAAATGAGATGGAAATCCTTGGAGCAGAAATCGATGGGGAAACCGAGGTCGATATTATTCTTCAATCTCTACCAAAGAGTTTTGAGCAGTTTCGCCTAAGCTACAATATGAACAAACGTACATATTCGTTGGCGAAAATTCTGACAGAACTCCAGGCGGCAAAAAGGTTTTCTTCTCAGAGTGCGCATACTTTCATTGCTCAAGGGGTTTCTATTTCTAAACGGAAAGGCAAGAAGAAGAAGAAACAAGTTGGGGCAAAGAAAGTGGCTGGATTATAGGGACCTCAGGATGGCGTGAAGAAGCCGAAAGGCAAGTGCTTCACATGCAAGCAGTTTGGACATTGGAAGGCGGACTGTCCCTACCGTCAGAAGAATAATTCAGGTATATCTTTTTCTTTAGTCGTTGTAACATGTTTAGCGTTGTTATCTACCGGTACATGGTGCGTAGATACGGTAGCTACTAATCATGTCTGCATTTCTTTGTAAGGGTTTCAGGAAACCCGATGACTAGCTGAGGAAGAGATCACCGTCTACATGAGATATGCTACGGAGGTGGCGACTATTGCAGTGGGAGATATTTATTTGTCTTTTGATAGAAAAATAAAGTTTTGATTTTAAGAAGATTGCTTTTATGTACCTAATTTTTAAAAAGAACTCTGTTTCAGTTTCTGAAATAATAAAGGATGGATATTCTATTACTTTGCGTTATAGAAAGATTATATGTTCAGGTACATTGATAGACAATTTGTACACTTAAGAACCAAAAATCTCCCACGATGCAAATAAAAGTTAATAGCTCATCATCTAACCAAAATAAGAGAAAGGTACCTTCCAAGATGAACCAAACATACCTTTGGCATCTAAGATTAGGTCATATTAACCTTAGTAGGATTCAAAGGTTGATAGCCGATGGACCCTTGGGTTCATTGGTGGTGGAAAACTTTTCAACCTGTGAATCTTGCGTGGAAAGTAAGATGACCAAGAGGTCTTTCAAGGCCAAGAGGTATAGGGCCAAATATGTGTTAGAATTGGTTCATTCTGATTTGTGTGGTCCTATGTCTATCCAGGATAGAGGTGGTCTTGAATACTTCGTCTCTTTTATAGATGATTATTCAATGTATGAGTACATTTACTTGATGTGTCCCAAGTCTGAATGCTTTAATAAATTCAAAGAATTCAAGGCTGATGTGGAGAAACATCAAGGTAAAAGTATCAAGACACTACGATCAGATCGTGGTGGCGAGTACCTCTTGGGAGAGTTTAGAACTTACTTATCAGAGGCTGGGATTCAATCCCAATTGTTTGCACCTGGTACGCCCCAACAGAATGATGTAGCAGAGCGAAGGAATATGACTCTTATGGAGATGGTTAGGTCAATAATGAGCTACTCTGAGTTGCAAGATTCGTTCTGGTGATATGCTCTGGAAACGGCAGTGTACATACTGAACTTGGTACCATCTAAGTCAGTACTCTACTCTCACAGAATTGTGGACTGGGAGAAAGCCTAGTCTAAGACATATTCGGATTTGGGGTAGTCCAGCACATGTGCTGAAGGGAGATACTGATAAGTTGGAATCTCGTATAAAAGTGCAGTTGTTCGTAGGCTATCCTAGAGGAACGAAAGGTGGTCTATTTCATAGTCCTAAGGATCAGAGGGTAATCGTTAGCACGAATGCCCGATTCTTAGAGGAGGACTATGTGATGAACCACAAGCCCATTAGTAAAATTATTAATAAGGAATTAAGAGGGGACGTTCCGACCTTAGTGCCAATAGTACAAGAGGACATACCACAAGTCACTGCACCGTGTGCCACAGAAGATACACAGGTGGTACCTCGTCGTAGTGGGAGGGTTGTTAGACAACTTGAGAGATTCATGTTCTTGGGAGAGTTTTCGGACTTGGTCCCTGACAAACATGAACCTGATCCCTGGACCTATGAGGAGGAACATCCGCTTTGATGAGATAATCCAGTCATATAGATTTGTTCAATGACCGAATGAGATTTGAGTATATAAGAGATATGACGGAAACGTAGTGGTATTCTTGTACTATATGTAGATAATATTTTGCTCATTGGCAACAATGTCAAAATATTATCAGATGTAAGGGTATGGTTGTCCAAATAGTTTGATATGAAGGACTTGGAAGAAGCGGGACACATCCTTGGGATCAAAGTTCTAAGGGATCGCTAGAAAAGGATGTTGTGCTTATCCCAAGCTTTATATATAGACACTGTCCTAGCTCGTTTTAGCATGGAAAACTCCAAGAAAGATTTTCTACCTTTCAGGCATAGAGTTCATCTATCTAAGGAGATGTGTCCTAAAACATTAAAGGAGATAGAGGAGATGAAGGTGGTTTCTTATGCATCGGCTGTAGGAAGCCTCATGTATGCTATGACCGGATATCTGCTTTGTCATGGGTATGATTAGCAAATATCAGAGTAACCCTGGACAGGGAAATTGGACTGCAGTAAAGCATATATTAGTACCTGAGAGGGACTTGGGATTATATGTTAGTTTACCAAACAGACCAATTACTCCTTGTGGGTTATACAGATTCAGACTTCCAATCAGATAGGGACAAAAAATAAGTATTCTTTGAAGTTTTGTGTTTACTTTAGGAGGTGGAACCATAGTATGAAGGAGTGTCAAGCAAAAATGTGTGGCGGACTCCACCATGGAAGCTGAGTATGTGACAGCCTCTAAGGCAGCCAAAGGAAGCTGTATGGTTCAGGAACCTCATGATGGACTTGGATGTGATTCCTGGTTTGACCAGAGCTATCGCAATTTGTTGTGATAACAGTGGTGCAGTTGCAAACTCGAACGAACCACGAGCCCATAAGGCGAGTAAACACATAGAGCGCAAGTACCACCCAAGCGAGGAGAAGTTGTTGTCGCCTAGATTACATTAGAGGATAACCTGGCAGATCCTTTCACTGAGACCTTAATAACGAGAGCTTTTAGACATGTTGAGGATAAGAGAGTCAGATGTATGACATTGTGAGGACAACAGAGTCTTTTAGTATAAGTTAGAGATTGTTGGGATGTATACTAAAAGTCTTGCTTTTGTATAAGACATCTACATTTTGAAAGAGAATCGCAAGATCACTGTTGCATATTTATATTAGTATATGCATAATGTCTAATACTTTACACTGTAGATAACATGGTGTGTGGTGTCGCACAGAAGATCATGTTATTAGTTCCTTGTAAAGTATAAGTAGAGACTCACAACCGAGATGGATTTGGACAAACTATCAGGATGCATGGTTGTAGTGTGTGCATTGAGCAGAACCGACATAGAGCTGATCCAATTTATACTGACTATATAATTGGATCAGACCTCAGTATATTAGGAGTACATGCTCTGAATCCCGATATAATAACGGACACATGCACTTAATAGTTATTTCTTTGATTTACCAATGGGCAAGATTTATTCTGTTAAATCGATAGGCCCGGTAAATTGAGAAATAATATTATTTACATGGTGTGTCATTGATTATAGACGAAAACCGTGTCTTGGTGAGTCGGGATGATGATGCCCCCTTGATGAGCTCGTTAGGTTCATCATGTTAAATCTTGTAAGTGAACTTAGTCCAACATGATGATAAGGATGAGTGGTATTAATCAAGGAGTTAGATGTTGATTAATTAAAATTGTTAGTAATTTAAATTAATCAACGGACATTCGATATCTTAAACACGGGGAGAAATTGTACTCATAATAGGTGGAGCCCATATGAAAATATGTGGGTTGGTGACATGGTTCAATGAAGAGCCTTTAGTGGAATGGTTCTTCATTAATAGATCGAGTTTGGATCCATTAGCAGGCCGAGACCCAACTCCTCCTCATGGTCCTTATTGTAGCCCTATAAATACCCCATGGAGTCATGAAACCAGGGAGCCAATTTGATCATCCAATTAACCTAATCCTCTCCTCTCCATCTCTCTCTCTCTCCTAGGGTTAGGGCGTCGGCGGTGAAGAAGGAAGAGGAAGCCCTCTTCTCTTCTCCTCTCATCTCATCTCTCCTCCTAGGGCTCGGACAAGAAAGCAAGAAGGGGTTCACCTTCATCTTCCTTGGCCGGAGCGAGCTTGTGATGGAGAACCGACGACAATACACTCCTTGCTTGGCCAACGGCGAAAGGTTCCAAGGTGGCCGGCAGCAGCTACAAGCAAGGAGAAGGAGAGAGATTCTTCTTCCAAGGTTGTCGGCCCGGCTGCAAGTGAGGATCTTCCTTGCTTGGTCGGCGGCGCAAGGGAAGAAGGAGGAGAAACTTTCTTCCAAGGTGGCCGACAGCGATCCATCTCTTCGGGTGGGCGGCGACGCAAGGTGAAGAAAGGGGAGGGAGTCTTCTTCTTAGGCAGCCGGCGGCGACTCATCTCTTTGGATGATCGGCGGCGCGAGGTGAAGAAGAAGCAGAGGTCCTCTTCCAAGGTGGTCAGTGGCAACCATGTCCTTATGGTTGGGCCGGCGGTGAGCTAGGGGAAGAGCTAGGGTTTCAACTAGGTTTTGGTGTGGAGAAGGAGATTGTTTCTCTTCATCTTCACCTTCATTTTCTTCCTTCTACCTTTCGGTGGCCGGTGCAACCCATCCTTAGGGTTAGGGTTCCAGCGGCATTGGTGGAGGTATTCCTAGGGTTTCGGCCAAGCTAGGGATTGGGAGAAGACGCCTTGGTGACTCAAGTTCTTGGTAGATCGTCGCCCACACGACGTCCAAGTGAGCAGAGTCATATAATAGTAGATCGCGAGGTAACGAGAGGTATAACCTTCTCTTACGGCTCTTAGTTCATTCTATTATTTCATGTGGTTGTTTAATTATCATAGCTGGTTAATTATTTGTTAATTAATGATGATAATTAATTGTTAATTAATGATGATAATTAATTGTCATGGATCCCGATCATAAACACAAAAGCCGGCGATCCACTCGTTATCTTTTCCGTGACTAATTGGTTAGGCAAGTTACAAGACTTAACCATCAAGTTTGGCCAAGTTGTAACTCGAATCAATTAGTACGGCGACGAGACGGTCGTTTGGGAGATAAGTCTCCATTTAGATTAAATTTTTAATCCGTAGATATGGAGAGGTTTCCCATGGACGACCCGATATTCGCTTAGAAAACTCGTCAAGCTATTCCAACACCAAGGTCATAGAGGGGGCCGTGTAGGCCGTGTATAATGGATTCAGATTGCCCGTCGTACGAGGGAGATGCTGTCTGATTTTTTTTATTAGATCAGCGGCTCCCTCGGGGCGTGACAGCCACAAATTCGCTAATAGTAATTACTGAATATTCAAATGTAAAACAATAAATTAATATGCCGTAATACTTATGTAGCAAGTTCAGACAGATACAGTGAAAATTTAAAAAAAAAATGCACACTGATCGATGACACGATAAGTAAATTTTTTCCCCGTAGTAATTAGTAAGGGCCGGATTCTGAAGACACCAAATATCGCCATAAAAACATATCACGATCCAATCACTTGAATATTATTATGAGCAAACTCTAATTGATGCTTTTACCGCTTGTCTTATGCACAGTGAGCCCTTAAAGAACCAAATCCTTCTTGTGATAATTAATTGAACTGTCCAGGTTCTCGTTTCAATTCCAACCTTGCCTTCATAAGTTAACCGTGTAAATTACATGCAACACAAGAGACAAATAAAGAAGATCAGAAATGTAAATAATGCTAATTTTCAAAGATCTAGATAACACAAAGACATTTGGGAGCTTGCTCTATGCGATTTCGATCTGGTTGGAGAGGCTGGGTTGAAAGCTTGGTAGTTGCCGTTGCCATAAGATCGGGCCGGAGCAAGCGATTTGTACTAGCGTAGGATTTAAGGTAAGTTCTATCCCTATGGCGATCAGTTTGGATGATGGTTTTGATCCGAGTATTGGATTTCAATCTTTGTTCTTGGTTGGATCTTGGAATCCTAGGTCTTTGATTAGGGTTGTTCTTGTTTTCGGTTATTCCGATTGATTTCTGCCATGGTTGGATGATAGATAAATGCAAATGTGTTTTTATTGGGTTAGAAATGCTCTGTTCTTGGGTCTTCCCATATCTACCGTGAGATTTGTTGGTGGGTTTTGATCAGATTTTGGAATTCTTGGCTGAGTTTTGAATGGGTGTAATTGGCTGTGAGGTTGATTGCCGTGAGGTGAGGGTTTCCTTTGGTGTTGATCAGGTGTTAGGAATTATAATTCTGTGTGTTGTTTTATATTATATTATGTTGAGGGCTAAAATTTTGGATTGAGAGTGTGTGTGATGTTGTGTGTTGATTTAAGGAAGTGTGGTTTTATTTTTCTTTCTTTATTGTTATAATCTTAAAGTGGATTAGGGTTGGCTTAATTTGGATTGGGTTAGCATTAATCTAGAGTTGGATTAACTCGAGTGCGTATTAGGGATTGATTCTAATTATGTTTAGCCTGTAACATAGCTAATTTACTGGCTGTATAATTAGCTAAGTAATATTTTTTTATGCAGGGCATTGACGTAGATCACGCGTCGCGGATATTATTTTGGACGGGGGGTTCTCGTCGCACGGACTTCTTATTTTTGAGGCGGGTACATTTGACTATATCTGTATTTGATATAATCACCTCTTATGCATAGTTAGATATAAATAGCAATAGGGATACCTGATGCTTCTATTTCTGTACCCTTTCCTTCGGTAGTTGTATCTGTTAGTTTACTGCTTACTGTTCTTTATTTTTGCGTGGATTGGATGTACAACTTACCTTATACCTTACGCTAGTGTTTAAGTTATGGTGCATACTGATTATCTGAACTACTGCATATCATGTAGATGACAGTAGGGATAGATAGTTGATGATGCATGGGATAGGGACATGCATCATTGTTGGACGTAGCATAGGTGGACGACCTTTGACTCCCTGAAGGTTGAAATGGGTCGTCGGACTTGCTACTCGTGTAGGGACATATGTAGGCGACATTTAATTTCTCTAGTGGTTGAGATGGGTCGTCCGACTTGCCACATGACCTGTCGTGTAGTCCCAGTTTCACTCTTCGTTAGTGGATTATAGGCCACGACGCTGTAGCAGGTCCCCTATTCTGTCTGGAGATAGTTAGGGATGAGGGAACGTACTTTTCCCTAGGGCGAGGTACGTTCCGGTCTGAGACCCTGCTCATTCGATTTCGCTTGATGCGCGACGGTGGTCGTCTGAGTGGAGGGAGGACCTGATCAGAGCCCTACCCACTCGGTTTCGCGTGATGCGCGATGGTAGCCGACTTGCGTCAGGGGTGGGCCATGTTGCATCATGAGCATGCTTTGCATCTCTGCATTTGGTTGTGTTTACTGCACTTGGTTGCTGCATTTAGTTAACATGCATGCTATTGGGTTTGGATCGACACAGGTAGGTACGTACTCTCTTTTTATGGTTCAGTTCTGCATTTCTTTTTATTACATTTATCTTCAGTATGGTGTTAGATGGTGACTTACTGCTAGTATAGTTTTTTATGCATATTGGACTGTATTCGCTGAGTTCTTTGGACTCACCTCGTTAGACTTGTTTTTTCTCCATCCAGGATGATCGTCTGGATTGCCCAACAGTCTGTCCTAGTTCGTGTGTCTCTGTGACGATTCCCGAGGTTGTCTTTGTATTTTGATAGTGGTACATGTTGGTACCCCTATTTCTTGTTCGTTTTGTCTTTTCATTGCCGCTGCTGTATTTTGTGTTCTGTTGTGTCGTCTCTTTTCACGACAGTATAGTTGTACTTTTGTATGCCATGGAAGCCTTGATTTCGTTTTACTTTGTCGTAAGTTGTAAATATTTACTTTATATAATTACAAATATAAATATTTAATTTGTCTAACAGACTTGTTTTTTTTCCAAATGAAGCGTGAATTCTAGGGTGCTTGACTTCTGGATAGTCCGTCATGAACACTTCCCAATTTACCCTAACGGCAGGTGGGAAACTTCTGTGGGGTCGGGTTGGTTGTCCGAGGTTGAAAAAACCTCGTTAATTGTTTTGCCGCGGGACTAGTTGTCATCCCAGGCATCCACGGTTCGATCCCCAGCTACGACATATTTTGTAGGAATTTTTCTTCCAAATGAGACGCGAACCCAAGGACGCTGGGCTTCTGGACCGCCCGTCGCGAGCATTTCTCGATTTACCTTAGCGGCCGATGGGAAACTTCCGTGGGGCCGGATCGGTCGTCCGAGGTTGGAAAAATCTCGTTAATCATTTTTTCCCTCGGGTTTATGGTGCAGTGAAATGACGACTAGTTGTTATCCCAGACATCCACAGTTCAATCCCTAGCAACGACTTATTTTACAGAAACTTTTCCTCCAAATATAATGCGAACCTTGAGACGCTAGACTTTTGGACGCCCGTCGCGAGCACTTTCCGATTTACTTTGATGATCGGTAGAAAATTTTTATAGAGCCAGACCGATCACCCAAGGTTAAAAAAATCTCGTTAATTTTTTTTTTAAATTTGTAACTCTAACTAGCTCTTACTGTTTATATATGCGACCAAAATTATAATGCAATAATCCCAAACCTATAAGGACAGTTCAATGTATAAACTCCCGTCAATACAAATTCAAGAAAGAATTTATTGTTGACACTTAGACATATAAATATCCAAAAAAAGATATACTTAATGAAAAAATTCAATGAAAATTTTAAGAAATGACGTGATATTATATATATATGTAATGATTTTCGATAAATTCATCGTGCCCCCAGAGTATAATTTGATTCGGGAGGCGGCCGGAGACTGTCGATGATGTCCGAATAATAATTGAACGTGTACATATAAAATATCACATAATTTTTTAAAATTTTTATTGAATTTTTTCAATGAACGTATCCTAGCTCATAGATATATATGTTATATAAATTTATAATGCAACCAAAATTGAATTCCAAAGTAACTTACACTGATATAACAAAAAACAAAGGCACAAGTGAATATTTATCATAAAGCCTAAGAGTTAAGAGTCAAGAGTACACACAAGACATATATACTCATTAAATGACAAATTAATGTCATAATACTTATTTAACAAGTTCACGCAGAGACAATGATAATTATTCAGCAAACCATATATCGCCAAAAGAACAAGCCCTCACTTGAATATTATTATTCAGCAAACTCCAACTAATGCTTTTACAGCTTGTCTTCTCCATAATATGCCCTCAAAGAACCAGATCCATGCTGTGATAATTAATTAAACCCTCCAAGATATCGTTCCATTGCCAACGTTGCCTTCATAAGTTAACCGTGTAAATTACATGCAATACAAGAGACAAAAAAGAATGAGCAATGTAAATAATGCTAATTATAAAAGATCTAAAAAAAATTTGTATGGCAAAGAAAAAGTTGATGAATCGTATACGTGAAAAGAGAGACTATGATTCTACTATTGCGAAGATTAACTGAAAATACGATACAAGGAATGCAAAATAAAAGCTCTCTATACATGAAAATAAATATTGTCAAGGGTACTTACTCTCCTCATCTCTCCATCTGCATCCATTTTTTTAACTGCGCCTTGAATGTTGGATGAACATCGCCTGAGCAACGGATAGCATTTAGTGACTTGGGAAGTCCCATCTCAGGTAGTGATTGGAGCTGTGGACAGTTGTCTATTTGTAACTCTTCTAGGAAGGGAAAGCTATGCAGCAGCTCCGTCGGCAGAGATTGTAGTTTCTTGCAATAACCGAACCTTAGAGATGTAACACCAGTGAGGCTTTGCATCAATTTCGTCTCCACAAATATCACCTCATCAGAATATGACTCAATTCCAAGTTTTGTGATGAATGGCAGCGAGTTTATCAGAGGAAACATTTTAAGCAGAGCAGTGTTGTCCACACATAATTCACGCAGAGATGACAAACTCCCTGCTTGCTCATCTTCTACATCCAACTGAACCAGGTTAGGACATCCTACGATCTTCAATTCCACGAGGGATTTACCTAAGCACTCCATTCTTCTCAACTCATCGTAGTTAGAGATGTCTAAGTATTTCAGTTCCACCAATTGAACCAGAGAAATAGACGTCATGTGTGGACAACCATTTATTTTCAATCGAGTAACTAAACGAAGGTTATGCAAGCAGTCGGGCAAAAGTTTTGAATATTCGCCACAGTCGGTCAAATTCAATTCCTTGAGTGAGGGCGGTAGATGGCGGCCACCTTCCTCGTCATCTTCTGTTTTGCTATTTAATGTTTTGCTATTTAATATGAGACTGGGACAGTTTTGTATTGCCAATATTTCGAGGGAAGGAGGGAAGGGAGGTAATCTCTTTAGTTTGGGACAATTGCTGACACGAAGTTTACGCATGCAGGGAAATAGATCTTTGCCCTCCGTCCAAGACCACTCCTCCAATGCTTCCAAATCGAATAAGTAAAGCACTTCCAACTTCGGAAAACACTTGCCTTCAAATTCATGACTCAGTTGTTTCAAAGCAGGCATGTCGGACATGTCAAGTTCAATCAGATGCAAACGTTGACCAATAAATGGCAGAACGTCATCCCATCCCTTGCAATTTTCTAATATAAGTTTTTCCAAATTGGATAGAACATTTGGCATCAACCAACTAGGTGACTTAGCTCCGTGGTAGCCTCTAATTGTCAATATTTTAAGGGATTCGTGTGGCTGCAGACCTTCAATTGCTTCCTCTTCCAACTTAGCATCCTTCTCCTGATCCCATTCCAACACCAACTCTTCTAGGTGAACTTTGTTCTTTAACTCAGCCTGCTGTGCTTCTCTGCTATCGGCAACATTCTCAAGATTATAAATACCAAGTGTTCCACGAAGCTGTGTCATATCCTTTAGTTGTCCAAGCTGGAGTGCATCGTCCTCTCGAACACTAAATATTGGCAATTCTTGAAGATTAGTTAGTCTATGTACATCCTTCATCATCACCCAAAACTCGTAATCTGCATTAATGTGTCTCAAATTGACCAACTTATCCAATTCTTGTGGTATAGACTCTATTTCATAACAATATTGTACCTTCAGTGTTTGCAAATTATAAAGGTCGCATAAAGAGTCAGGCAACTTTTTGATTTCATTGGATGATAAATCAAAGTAACGAAGGTGAATCAATTTACCAATATGTTCAGATAACTCATGCAAGCCACACCGACTTACATCAAGAACGCGAATGCTTCTTAGTTTTTCAAAGAGGCTGCTATCGGAAGGTGAATATCTCAACACCAAGGTACGCAACTTGTCGTATCCAGAGAACTCCAATGGTAATTTTCCTCCTTCTACTTGTAGATGTCGAATAGTGGAAAGCATCTTTGTTTGTTCATTACTTTGAATTTTACATATCTCTTCCGCAGAAATCATCTCAGCTAAATCATGTATAAGGTCATGCATCACAAATCTACCATATTTGTATTTTTGAAAGAAAGACCTGTTAACAAACTCAAGAAAATAGTCGCTTCCAACATCTTCCATCCTCTCTGCGTTGTTATCTTTGATGAAGCCTTCAGCCATCCACATTTGAACCAACTCAGCTTTATAGAATTCGTAGTCTTTAGGAAATAATGAGCAAAAGGCAAAACACTGTTTCAGATTTTCATTAAGATATTGATAACTTAAATGCAGAGCTGGCATAATGTCATCTTTATCTTGTTTTACTTTCCATATGTCGCTCTCCATTATGATGACCCAATGTTGTTGGCACAAATTTGATTGCAGAACACTGCCAAGTGTCTTTGCAGCTAATGGTGAGCCCTTCAACTTGCGAGCAATCTTTCTACCAATGTCTTCCAGCTCCGGATAGTCTTTAGGGTTGAGTGTGCCAAATGAGCATTTCTTAAACAATTGCCAAAAGACATCTTCGTCTAAACCATGGAGCACGATTGGTTCCACTAGGCTAACCATTTTAGAAACTTTAATGTGTCGAGTTGTAACAATGATTTTGCTACCATGAACTCCAACTTTGAGTAGTGCACAGAATTTCTCCCATATACTCTTATCATCGCTCCACATGTCATCAAGAATGAGCAGAAACTTCTTTTTCGCAATATGCTGATGGAGTATATTTTGAAGAAGTTCTAACTCCATATTATCAGATTGTTTTTGACGAGTTACCAACTCTATTATAGATTTAGTGAGTCTCTGTACGGTGAAATTGTCAGACACATAGACCCAAATCTTGAGGTCAAAATGATCATGAACTCTGTTGTCTTTGTGCGCATACTGAGCAAGAGTAGTCTTTCCAGCCCCTCCTATCCCGACAATGGGCAAAACGGAGAAGGTATTGTTGACAAATCCCGATGCAGGTTCCACCTGATTAGCTGACCCCAGCAACCACTCTACCACTTGATTCAGTTCTTTGTCTCTGCCAAACAATATGTCCGTCACGGGGGAAGAGCATGATTCTCTGGCCTGAAACATCACCTGAGGTTGCTTCCCTCTGTCATGTATTGCTGACAGATTTATGATGCTCGTCATGCTATTAGCAATTCTCTCCAGCCTTCCTTGAATTTCCTTCACTCTAGTTCTCATATCATCTTTCTCCAAGGAATAAGAAGAGCCAAACAACTTTATTTTTGCAGCATAAAACATTGAAAGGCCACTGTAGCCACTTGCCTTGTCGTCCTCTTCTTCGCCTTTGACCTTCTGCTTGAGGACATGGTATTGGAACTCATCTATCAAGTCCTCAGCATCATAAGCAGCATCCTTGAGTTCCTGCATCAATGTCTTCCACTTGGTTTTGTTGCTCCGACTAATCTGCACCTCGTCAAGGATTATTTGACTCTCAAGCAGCGAGATGCGCAGCTTGTCCATGTCCGCCGCGAAACCCCGGCGTTCGGCAAACACTTGGATGGCTTTGTCGCTGGCCTTATCGATCAAGGTCTTGATGAAGGCCTGCGCGAACCATCCCCCCACTGTTAGTCCCACATCCATTTGATTGCAGAAGAGAGCAGATCCTTGCTCTTCTTTCAGATCTGCAAGCCAAAAGAACAGCAAAAACAAAACAAAGACAGCAGCAATCAAGGGCACGCATCATGTAGTAGATCGAACTGGCAAAATATAAGGATTAATATATAGCAAATTAAGTAATATGTATAAGAGATTTGATTACCTCCAAATAAAGTGGATCTGGAGGTGATCGTTGCTGCCGTTGAGTGGGCGATGCTTCTGCAAACTACAGAATATTCTCGGGAAGCAAATATTGCTAGAAGGGACATGGAGATCTAAGCAAAGTTGGGCGATGCTTCCGCAAACTCTACAGAAGAGTCTCCGGAAACAAATATTGCAAAAAAAAAAGTCAGAGATCTAATCAAGTCAAGCCGTTAACTTTTTCAGTGGAAGCTGACTCAGCTAGGATTAATTAAAAATATTGAATATTTAATATATAATATAATTACAAAAATGAATCTATCTGAATTGAACGCTTCATTCAATTCCACTAAACTCTCTCCTCTTCAATTTTTTTTTATAGAATCCTGCTAATCAAACATTAATTAAGACTATTTAATTTATAATTACATAGATAAATAGATATATCTGGACCATACCATTAAATTTATTAATCTCTCTTGCATTCTTTTTTGCCGTCTCACTTTCATAAGCAGAATAAGTTTATCTAGACCATTAAACTTATCAATCTCTTATTCATTTTTTAAAAGGAATTCTTACTTATCTATGTCATCAGTTTTTCTATAGAAATATTTTATTAGAAATTTAAAATCTGAAATACTTTTTATGCTTCATAGAGTACAATAATATATCTTTAAAATAAAGCAGCTGTGGTGAAATAGAATACCACTAAATATAAAAATATTCTTCACTTTAAATTGCAACCAAAATTTCCATCGCCATTCACAGCGTCAAACTTCATGTGCTAGCAGATGATCCCAACTGATAACTTAAGACAGTAAATTAGAGAACGTGCATGGGTTCGTGTGCCACAAACATGAGAACGTGCATGGATTCGGGAGCTAAGTCAAATTTAGCAATTTTCAATTAACCCTTCAACTAACACTAACTTAGTTATTATTATAACGTTATAACGCATTAAAAATCAGATGGCATGTCGAACAGCGAAGTGAAAATTTTTACTAACGTTAATGTTTATAATCAAATCGGAATATTTATTCTCACTCTCTTCTTCGGATGTTAGATCGAATTTGACTAAAAGGAAGTTGGGAATCCAATTAAACTTCAGCCTACGGACTCTACACTCGGATTGGCAAGTGACAATAATTATTTTTCGACAATTTACCAAAAGGCGTACCTAAGAATTGGAAATTACCAATTCCGTATCATAGTTTCTATTTTACCAAAGAGCGCATGCCTTTTTTGTGAACTTCCTTTTATATCCCTCCTTCTAACTGCTGTCTTTCTCATTCTCTCTCTCAGCAACAAATTTCGAGACGGAGCACGTGACTTTTATTTTAAAATAATATATTATGAAATCGACGCTAAAAACGAAAGATAAAAATTAAAAAAATATTTCAGTTAAAAATAACTCATCCAACGTGATTTAAAAATATAAATAAATAATTAAAAATATAAATAAATAATTTTTATATTTGATTAATAAAAATTAATATATTAAATAATATTTAATAAATATATTAATATATATAAAAAATTCAAAAAAACGTAGGCTGCAGCAATAAAAAACGTAAAAAATTCAAAAAAAACGAATTCAGAATAAAAAAAACGTAAAAAAAATTCAAAAAAAAACGAAAAAAAAATTCAAAAAAAAAAAGAATTCAGAAAACGTAAAAAAAATTCAAAAAAAAAAACGAATTCAGAAATTAAAAAAAACGTTACTGTAGAAATTAAAAAAAAAACTGGGCCTGAAATAAAATATTTCAGGCCCACGTTAGGCCTGATATCTTTTGATTCAGGCCCGACGTGGAATCAAAATTTTTTTTATTTTAAAAAAATATTAATATATAAAAAAACCTATCAAAACACTTAATTTGAAATTAAAATGCAGGGTCTGAAATCACGCTAGGAGGGCCTGAACATAAATGTGATGTCCATCAGTGAATTTTGGTCAAAACCCACTGATATTTCTAAACTACTCCTATTTGATTTGTGATATCTAATATATAGAGGTTTGGACACCTAAAACATCATCTCCTACCTCTACCCTCTCTATTCATATGGAGTTTTCAGAAATCCAGATATGGGAGGTCCATCAGTGAGTTTTGGTCAAAACTCACTGATATTTCTAAACTACTCCTATTTGATTAGTGATATCTAATATATAGATGTTTGGACACCTAAAACATTATCTCCTACCTCTACCCTCTCTATTCATATGGAGTTTTCAGAAATCCAGATATGGGAGGTCCATCAGTGAGTTTTGGTCAAAACTCACTGATATTTCTAAACTACTCCTATTTGATTAGTGATATCTAATATATAGATGTTTGGACACCTAAAACATCATCTCCTACCTCTACCCTCTCTATTCATATGGAGTTTTCAGAAATCCAGATATGGGAGGTCCATCAGTGAGTTTTGAGCAAAACTCACTGATATACCTAAACCACTCCTATAGCAATGGTGAAACAGCAAGATTAGAGGTTTCGGCACCCAAAATCTCATCTCCTAGCTCAACCCTGTCTACTGATACAGAGTTTTCAGAATTCCAAATATGGTAGGTCCATCAGTGAGTTTTGCTCAAAACTCACTGATATACCTAAACCACTCCTATAGCATTGGTGAAACAGCAAGATTAGAGGTTTCAGCACCCAAAATCTCATCTCCTAGCTCAACCCTGTCTACTGATATAGGGTTTTCAGAATTCCAAATATGGTAGGTACATCAGTGAGTTTTTTTCAAAACTCACTGATATACCTAAACCACTCCTATAGCATTGGTGAAACAGCAAGATTAGAGGTTTCGACACCCAAAATCTCATCTCCTAGCTCAACCCTGTCTACTGATATAGGGTTTTCAGAATTCCAAATATGGTAGGTCCATCAGTGAGTTTTGCTCAAAACTCACTGATATACCTAAACCACTCCTATAGCATTGGTGAAATAGCAAGATTAGAGGTTTCAGCACCCAAAATCTTATCTCCTAGCTCAACCCTGTCTACTGATATAGGGTTTTCAGAATTCCAAATATGGGAGGTCCATCAGTGAGTTTTGCTCAAAACTCACTGATATACCTAAACCACTCCTATAGCAATGGTGAAACAGCAAGATTAGAGGTTTCGGCACCCAAAATCTCATCTCCTAGCTCAACCCTGTCTACTGATATAGGGTTTTTAGAATTCCAAATATGGTAGGTCCATCAGTGAGTTTTGCTCAAAACTCACTGATATACCTAAACCACTCCTATAGCATTGGTGATACAACAAGATTAGAGGTTTCGGCACCCAAAATCTCATCTCCTAGCTCAACCCTGTCTACTGATATAGGGTTTTCAGAATTCCAAATATGGTAGGTCCATCAGTGAGTTTTGCTCAAAACTCACTGATATACCTAAACCACTCCTATAGCATTGGTGATACAGCAAGATTAGAGGTTTCGGCACCCAAAATCTCATCTCCTAGACCACTTCTATTAGATGTTTCGGCACCTAAACTCACTGATATACCTAAACTACTCCTATATAATATGTAATTATATATTAAACATTTTTATAGAAAATGTTTTTATATCAATGATGGAGGGCCTGAAGTCGGATGACTTCAGGCCCCAGGGCACTGAAAAGTTTTTAATTTTAAAAATATTTTTTTTATATTTAATTGTTATTTATTAAATTAATTATTTATAGGATCTGAAGTTATTTGACTTCGGACCCTCTTGGGATGACTTCAGGCCCTGTGTTTGAATTTGAAATTAAGTGTTTTGATACGTTTTTTTATATATTAATATATTTTTAAAATAGAAAAAACAATTTGGATCCACGTCGGGCCTGAATCAAAAGATTTCAGGCCCAACGTGGGCCTGAAATAAAAATATTTCAGGCCCAGCGTGGGCCTGAAATCAACAGATTTCAGGCCCAGCGTGGGCCTGAAATCAACAGATTTCAGGCCCACGTCCAATTTTTTCATCAGATTGACAGCAGAATGGTTTCGAGCTTTTATCTGAAAACCAAAGGGATCCCTTTTATGTTTATTCTGTTTTCTGTTTCATGTTAAACACGCGTGAATTATTTCACGAGAAACAAGTAACGTGCAGTTCAATCTTGATTTTGGAAACTTTTGATATATCTTAGCAAAATCTTGAACTGATGTTCTTTTTCCTTGCTTATAATTTTGGAGTGAAAAGCTAAAGAGAGACAATAGATGTTGAAATCTCATCTTTGAATTTGATTATGTTTCTGTTGTTCAAATACTTCCACCAATGGATTTTTTTCTCGCTTCTCTTAATTTTGTCTCCTATAAAATAAAAACGCCGCCCAATGTTTGAATTACAGTGGACCCTGCATTTTAATTTCAAATTAAGTGTTTTGATAGGTTTTTTTATATATTAATATTTTTTTAAAATAAAAAAAAATTTGATTTCACGTCGGGCTTGAATCAAAAGATATCAGGCCTAACGTGATCCTGAAATATTTTATTTCAGGCCCAGCGTGGGCCTGAAATAAAATATATCAGGCCCAGTTTTTTTTTTAAATTTCTGCAGCAACATTTTTTTTAATTTCTGAATTCGTTTTTTTTTGAATTTTTTTTACGTTTTCTGAATTCGTTTTTTTTTGAATTTTTTACGTTTTTTTTATTCTGAATTCGTTTTTTTTGAATTTTTTTACGTTTTTTATTGCTGCAGCCTACGTTTTTTTGAATTTTTTATATATATTAATATATATATTAAATATTATTTAATATATTAATTTTTATTAATCAAATATAAAAATTATTTATTTATATTTTTAAATCACGTTGGATGAGTTATTTTTAACTGAAATATTTTTTTAATTTTTATCTTACGTTTTTAGCGTCGATTTCATAATATATTATTTTAAAATAAAAATCACGTGCTACCGTCTTGAAATTTGTTGCTGAGAGAGAGAATGAGAAAGACAGCAGTTAGAAGGAGAGGTATAAAAGGAAGTTCACAAAAAAGGCATGCGCCCTTTGGTAAAATAGAAACTATGATACGGAATTGGTAATTTCCAATTCTTAAGTACGCTTTTTGGTAAATTACCATTTTTTTCGCACATTTTCATTTCAGTGGAAGCTGACTGGGCCAGGATTAATTATGCAGCTTTTAAAATTATTTTGTGCAGCAGGTTCTTCTCGACCATTCAATAAGCATTAGCTAACAATATTTACTTTATATAATTACAAAGACAAATATTTAATTTGTGTAACAGATTGTTTTTTCAAAACCAAGCATTTGGATTATTTTATTTAAATATGATATTTATGGTTGAATGTGATATTATAATTGTTTTAGTTTTGGTTGTATAATTGTGTATGTGTTATATTATTTTATAATTTTTTGAACATATGTATGTGGTATATGCATGTGTGAAATTATAATGTGTGTGTTATCTTATATATGGTATTTGATGATCGTAACTGCAATGCGCAGCGTGTGCTGCAAATTCTCGTAATCATACCATGTAGTGTGCCCTATGAATGTTGTCGATTGCTCTTAACCGCAGTGCATGCCATGTGCTGCAAATGCTCTTAATCGCAGTGCTCGTCGCATGTTACGAATGTTGTTGATTGATTTTAACTGCAACGTGTGACGTGCACTACAAATGCTATTAACCACAGCGAGCCACATGCTAGGAATGCTCTTAATCACAGCGCGCTATAGCATCACGTCTGGCTGGCTAGAGAGGATGAATAGCCCTGAAAAATATATAACACGCTCTCTTGGTTTTGAACTTAACAAGGGCACACTTATTAATTAAAAATAATAACTATAAAGAAAAGAAGAGGCACAATAATTTATTTGATTTGTAACCTAGACGGGTACTAATCCAAGACAATGAATTAGAAGACTCTTTAGAGGAAGGCGGAATAACCTCTTACAAGCAGTTAAAAGCACAGAAGTTTAGAGTATCAAAGAAAATGATTATAAAGTGTATTGTATTTCTTTCTAAGCTTAAGGGGTATATTTATAGCCCTTGGAAGAATATATACATTGCTGATGTGGCACATTTCGATCACCTATGTTCGTTGGGAGCGCCTGGAGCTCTGTCAAACTTGATCCACTTTGCAACAATTGAGTTGTTGATAAGGCAGCCCTCCCGGGCGCCCAGGACAGCCTGGGCGCCTGGAGTCCGGGCACTCAGGATAGTCTCGGGCGCCTGGAGTCCGGGCGCTCGAGACAGTCCCGAGCGCCTGGTTCCTGGTCAACCTTCGGTTGACCAGTTCTCTTCACTTTAGGTGATTCTTCAGTTGTCTGAAGTTGCGCTTACCCGAACCCAACTCCGACCTCCTTCTCAAACGGTCTTCCTCCTCGGCTTCTCGTTTCTTAGGTGTTGCGTACGCCCTTCTTATCCACCAGTGTACTCTTTCGTAAACTTCTCGTCCCTCAGATGCACCGAACTCGTCGCCTCCCTTACCGTGAACTCTTTCTCGCTCGCCGCGTCTTCCGCTCGACTTCTTGTGCTTCCGTGACTAGGTTGACCATATCAAAACTATCCCGGGATACTTACACGCACGCCATGCTTTGCGATTATTGTTGATTGCTTTTAACCGCAGCGGGTGATGCACACTGTGAATGCTCTTAACTGAAACCCGCGGCGCGCGCTGCGAATGCTCTTAGCCGCAACACACAATGCTCGTTGTTGATGTTTTATAACTTTTAACAACTTGCAGTTATGTAGCGTGTAATGCGCGTTGAGGATAGCATAATTGCACGCTATTAAAAGTAATATTTGTTGTAGTGTATGTCGAACGAATTGGGTGCTCGAGCCATCTGATTCTATATTTCTATTTACTCGAGCTTTTTTAACATTTGACTGCTATATATATATATATATATATATATATATATATATATATATATATATATATATATATATATATATATATATATATATTGTTGATGCAGTCTGACCCTGATTGTTGTTTTGGTGTTGACACCGATTTAAGTTTGATTGAGTTTGGATTAAGTCCTGGTCAGGGACTAGGCACGAAACCGTAGTGAGTGAAGCCGGGTCCTGGTGAGTGAAGCCAGGGTGACTGAAACCCTGGTGAGTGAAGCCAGGTCCTAGCTTGGGAAGCTAGGTTGAACGAAACCCTGGTAAGTGAAGCCAGGTCCTAGCTTGGGAAGCTAGGTTGAACGAAGTCCCGGTGAGTGAAGCTGGGCACGGAGTCTTAGTCCGGGGGACTGAGCACGAGTCAGAGAAGGCTAGGAAGCCTGTTCTCTTGACTTATGGTGGAATTGGTCTTAGCTGGATCGGTCTGGTGACCGATCAGGGAAGTTGGCACGAACTTCCTTTGTGGATCGGTCTGGTGATCGATCCAGAGAAGTCTGATCGGTCTGGTGACCGATCAGGGAGAGAACAGAAACTTGTTTGGCTTCTGTTCGGCTCCTGATCGGTCTGGTGACCGATCAGTGAGAGAACAGAAGACTCCTGATCGACTCCTGATCGATCAGGAGAGAACAGAAACTTGGGTTGGCTTCTGTTCAGGGAAATGTCGCGAGCTCCTCACTATGACCGAACAGGAAGGATCCTGATCGGTCAGAGAGAGGCCTGATCACCCTGATCGGTCAGGTGACCGATCAAGGCTGTGGCAGTGCGAAAGCTGGGAAATCCCAGCAATACTGTGGATCGGTCTGGTGACCGATCCCTTCAATTCGCGATTCCTAAGTTCTCAGTGTGGACCGATCAGGATGGAGCCTGATCGGTCTGGGCTTACCCTAATCGGACTGGTGACCGATTAGGGTCCTCTCTGATCGGTCTGGTGACCGATCAGTAGCGGTAAACTTTATTTCAAATACGCGGTTAGACTTCTGATCGCGTTCTGATTCGCTATGATTATGTTCTGATAACTCTGATTTCCTCTTATTCACGTTTGCTTTCATTTGCTAAACCTCTGTTAAGTGTGCAGGTGACAGGGATGATTTCAAACGATGGAGGAGGGTCAACTGAGATCTTTCGATGCCACAGGTTTGACGTTTTCCTCTTCTCAGGTTTCAACGGACGACTGCGCCACTGATAAGCTGACCTGGGGCTCGACTGGGGCTCGACTGAGAAGAGCTCAGGGAGTCCAGGAGAGGTCAGGGTAGCTGGGTTGTCTCAGATGAGCAGCTGGGAGCTGCAGAGGAGTGTCTGTTGACAGCAGGTTAAGTGTGGCTGGCGGAGAAGAGAAGAAGACAGTTCAGCTCTTGATCGAAATTTTTCTGGCGACAACTCTGATCAGGCAACTACACTCATTCTGATCCTTGAAGCAACTTGTTGAAACACTGCAAATTTGAGCGCTTGGAAGAGGAAAAGAGCTCGGCGAGTCCATCAGCAAGCAGACACGAAGAGCTGGGAGTTCTTGCGTGAGGTTTGTGCTGAGTGGAGCTCTGTGTAGAGTTCTTGTGGTCCTTCTGTCCGAGTGTTCGGTAATCCTTCTTGTTTTACTGTGCTTAACTTCATTTTTCTGTTGAAACGCTGTGGAGAGGTTTCTCCACCGAGAAGGAGGTTCTATTCTATCCGGATTTTCCGAGGCTTGATCTGCCGACGATCAAGGGATCGCCCACCTTACGGGCACGCCAAGGAGTAGGGGCAAGTTATCCTCGAACCTTGTAAATCCTCTTTGTTAGCGTTTGTGATTGTCTATTTAGTTTATGCTATTTTGTTTCTGCCTCTGTTTTTGCTTCCGCTGCTAACCATCAAAGTGTAGAAACTGTAAAAACAGCCAAGTTTTGTGTCTGGCTACATTCATCCCCCCTCTATAGCCATCCAAGCACCAACAAGTGGTATCAGAGCTTGGGGCTCTGCTTAAACGTCTTAACATCCGAGAGTCAACAAGATAGCCATTGGAGGAGGAGAGGACACACTGTCACGTGGCATTCATGGCACTAGAGGACTCGAGAGAAGAAAGTGATAACGAATCAAGGAGCTCCTCAACCGCGCCTTCATCATCTTCGGATGATGAAGAGGTAATCTCTCCCGATTTGGATAAGTGCTATAGAACCATCGCATGCTTAACTAGTTTACTCAAAAAATATAAGAACAAGGTTAAGTTATTGAGATTAGAAGTAGACAAATTGAAAACATCTAAGGATCATGATAACAATGATTTACATGTTAATGCTCTTGAGGATGAAAATAAGGGTTTGAAGGGTGAAATTGAAAATCTCAAGATTATTCTTGAGAAGTTTTCAATTAGCTCGAAAACTTTAGACATGATACTAAATTCACAAAAAGCGGTTTACAACAAGGTTGGTTTAGATTACCAATCTAAAGAACCTAGTATCATGTCACTAATGTCTAGAACACATTTTGGATCATCAAATAATTCTAGGGTTCAAAAAGCTAGAAAAAAATTGACTAAGGCTTGGGTGCCAAAGTCTTTCATTGTAGATGCTTTAGGTCCCAAAATTTGGGTACCTAAAACCTCCATATTTCGAATTGTATAGGCATTAATTGAGGGGGAGCATCTATCAACATAGGCGGTTGATATTTGGTGCTCCAAACACATTACCTCCAATTAATGGATGACCAAGTACTATCCTTGAGGAATGTTTTTTTTAATTTAGATGATTCGAGTTAGAACCAATGGAAATTATGAACTCCATACACAAAATAGACACATGGAAAGTTTTCTCATGTACTCTACTTTATTGGTGTCACTTGAAAATTCTCTCATTTGTATTTGTATACATTTAGGACTATATTTTATCAAGATTACTCCAATATAATTAGGTCTAGGGTTAATGGACTTGATAGAAATTTGAGACAAACTTAGATCTATGAGTTATCAAAATTGGTTGAAGCAAGAATGTTATAGATATACTTGGAACATAATTAATCATGCATAAGTGTAGTTCACTTTTGTATTAAAGTTCTACCATGATCAATTTTGTTTCCAAAGAGTTATCAAAATTGGTTGAAGCAAGCATGTTATAGATATATTTGGAACATAATTAATCATGCATAAGTGTAGTTCACTTTTGTATTAAAGTTCTACCATGATCAGTTTTGTTTCCAAAGAGTTATCAAAATTGGTTGAAGCAAGCATGTTATAGATATATTTGGAACATAATTAATCATGCATAAGTGTAGTTCACTTTTGTATTAAAGTTCTACCATGATCAGTTTTGTTTCCAAAGAGTTATCAAAATTGGTTGAAGCAAGCATGTTATAAATATACTTGGAACATAATTAATCATGCATAAGTGTAGTTTACTTTTGTATTAAAGTTCTACCATGATCAGTTTTGTTTCCAAAACAAAGAGGAATGTAACTAGTTCATCTTTACCAAATAGCAATATATATCCAGGGATTGTGTGCTATCCATGTTTATGATTTGTATGCTATCCATGTTTAACAAAGAGGAAAGTTCTACCATCATGTGTGCTATCCATGTTTATGAATTTTCTGTTCAAATGATTGTATGCATACCTGCTTTGGAATTTTGATACGAACTTGATTTCAATTAGTTGGAGCAAACATGTTATAAACATACAACAAACATACAAACTGATCAAAATTTGGAAAGTTGATCATATCTTGATACAATTTTGATATAAGCATGCTTTGAAAATTTGATTATATTTTGATACCAATAATAAGTGGATTATCAAGTTATCAGTACCTAAGTGTAGATTAAATTATCAAAATTGTTTAGAATAAACATGATCATGCTGAGAACATAACTGATCATTCACTGAAATTGACACAAACCTGTTTTCGGTATCTTTTTAATCCATAGAAATTCTTGGTTCTTGATATGAAATAAAGTTTACTTAAGGGAACTCCTTTAGGATCTGATAGATCAAATCTAATTGGATTAGGGTTTAAGAGTGGTTAAGAAGTGAAACAAACAAGTTTCTAAATCATATCAGATTTCTGAACTTAAGTTCGTTTCTGAAATCTGATCGAAACAATCAAGGTTCTGAAACAAACCTTCTGTATCAGACCTGATCGGTCCACTGACCGATCAGGAATCACCCTGATCGGTCTGGTGATCGATCAGGGATTATTCTGATCGGTCTGGTGACCGATCAGACCAATTCTGATCAAGGAACTCCCTGATTGATCCAAAAACTCCTCAAACCAATCACTTTTCATCGAATTGTATCAGATTACTGATCATACTGATACACACAAATCCGATACACACCAATTACAATTGAAACATACTTGATCATCCATTGGTACAAACCTGGTACTAAGGGAGTACAAATTTGTTCAAGTGGTAAAATATGGGTAGGAAGTTTTAAGACCCTTGATTCTCAGAAATTTTTCTGAAACATTAAGTGCTAAAATGAAGTTTGGCTAATCAACTGAACCTAATACTGATTTGATACAAACCTATGTTGGAATGTTCAAATTCATAAGAAAGGGTTTGTTGAGTCATGACTCTTGTTCTTGATGTCGTGTTTCAGAAATTTTTCTGAAATGTCGAATATTAATAAAGTCTACATCCCTGTTATGAAATGCAAATTGTCAATGCAGTCTGATCAGGAACGTATCAGAGTTTCAAAAATTTTTCTGAAATCTGATCGGTCCCCAGACCAATCAAAAATATTTCTGTATCAAATAATCAACGAACCTGATCGGTCACGGAGACCAATCAAGACTATATGTCAGATACAGATGCATTCCTTACTTGTCATATGAAACATATACATGTTTGACCATGATATAATTCTATATATGTTTTCATATGCAATTCAAAAATTCTACCTTTGATTATTTTGGGTTTGGGGAGAGACCCTGATTTGAGGGAGAGGTATATTTAAACTTAATAATCATACCCTTTTTCGATGTTTGACAAAGGAGGAGAAAATGGTTGATTAAGTTTAGAGTTATTATAGGGGGAGGACTTTGATTCCCTTAGATAATTGAACTGCCTTCAATTGATCTCTAATGCCTAAACTGAAATCGGGTTGTCAAACAACAAAAAGGGGGAAATTGTTGATGCAGTCTGACCCTGATTGTTGTTTTGGTGTTGACACCGATTTATGTTTGATTGAGTTTGGATTAAGTCCTGGTCGGGGACTGGGCACGAAACCCTAGTGAGTGAAGCTAGGTTGAAATCCCGGTGAGTGAAGTCGAGTCCTGGTGAGTGAAGCCAGGGTGACTGAAACCCTGGTGAGTGAAGTCAGGTCCTAGCTTGGGAAGCTAGGTTGGATGAAACCCTGGTGAGTGAAGCCAGGTCCTAGCTTGGGAAGCTAGGTTGAACGAAACCCTGGTGAGTGAAGTCAGGTCCTATCTTGGGAAGCTAGGTTGAACGAAGTCCCGGAGAGTGAAGTTGGGCACGAAGTCTTGGTCCGGGGGACTGAGCACGAGTCAGAGAAGGCTAGGAAGCTTGTTCTCTTGACTTATGGTGGAATTGGCCTTAGCTGGATCGGTCTGGTGACCGATCAGGGAAGTTGGCACGAACTTCCTTTGTGGATCGGTTTGGTGATCGATCCAGAGAAGTCTGATCGGTCTGGTGACCGATCAGGGAGAGAACAGAAACTTGTTTGGCTTCTGTTCGGCTCCTGATCGGTCTGGTGACCGATCAGGGAGAGAACAGAAGACTTCTGTTTGACTCCTGATCGGTCTGGCGACCGATCAGGGAGAGAACAGAAACTTGGGTTGGTTTCTGTTCGGCTCCTGATCGGTCTGGTGATCGATCAGGGAGACCTTCTGATCGTTCTGGTGAACGATCAAATGTCGCGAGCTCCTCACTATGACCGAACAGGAAGGATCCTAATCGGTCAGAGAGAGGCCTGATCGGTCAGGTGACCGATCAGGGCTGTGGCAGTGCGAAAGCTGGGAAATCCCAGCAATACTGTGGATCGGTCTGGTGACCGATCCCTTCAGTCCGCGATTCCTGAGTTCTCAGTGTGGACCGATCAGGATGGAGCCTGATCGGTCTGGGCTTACCTTGATCGGACTGGTGACCGATCAGGGTCCTCTCTGATCGGTCTGGTGACCGATCAGTAGCGGTAAGCTTTAATTCAAATACGCTGTCAGACTTTTGATCGCGTTCTGATTCGCTCTGATTTCGTTCTGATAACTCTGATTTCCTCTGATTCACGTTTGATTTCATTTGCTAAACCTCTGTTAAGTGTGCAGGTGACAGGGATGATTTCAAATGGTGGAGGAGGGTCAACTGAGATCTTTCGGTGCCACAGGTTTGACGTTTTCCTCTTCTCAGGTTTCAACGGACGACTGCGCCACTGAGAAGCTGACCTGGGGCTCGACAGGGGCTCGGCTGAGGATAGCTTAGGGAGTCCAAGAGAGGTCAGGGTAGCTGGGTTGTCTCAGATGAGCAGCTGGGAGCTGCAGAGGAGCGTCTGTTGACAACAGGTTAAGTGTGGCTGGCGAAGAAGAGAATAAGACAGTTCAGCTCTTGATCAATATTTTTCTGCGACAACTCTAATCAGGCAACTACACTCATTCTGATCCTTGAAGCAACTTGTTGAAACACTGCAAACTTAAGCGCTTGGAAGAGGAAAAGCTCGGCGAGTCCATCAGCAAGCAGACACGAAGAGCTGGGAGTTCTTGCGTGAGGTTTGTGCTGAGTGGAGCTCTGTGTAGAGTTCTTGTGGTCCTTCTGTCCGAGTGTTCGGTAATCCTTCTTGCTTAACTTCATTTTTCTGTTGAAACGTTGTGGAGAGGTTTCTCCACCGAGAAGGAGGTTCCATTCTATCCGGATTTTCCGGGGTTTGATCTGCCGACGATCAAGAGATCGCCCACCTTACGGGCACGCCAAGGAGTAGGGGCAAGTTATCCCCGAACCTTGTAAATCCTTTTTGTTAGCGTTTGTGATTGTCTATTTAGTTTCTGCTATTTTGTTTCTGCTCTATTTTTGCTTCCGCTGCTAACCATCAAAGTGCAGAAACTGTAAAAAGAGCCAAGTTTTGTGTCTGATTACATTCACCCCCCCTCTATAGTCATCCAAGCACCAACATATATAAGGTATTTGTACAGGTTTGCACAATATATATTCCAAATGGTATAAATTGTACCTCATGCCCTTCCTTCCTGGTATATTTTTTTACAATTATAAGTTGAAAATTTAGTATATTAAAAGGTAATTATATTATACAATAACAAATATATTCAATTTACTCACCATAAATTCGTTATAATAGAATTCCTTCATCTCCTGGTCAACATCCCTCCATGTAGTACCAAAAGTGTAGATTCTTTCTTTAAATTTCTCACCATTGTATGTCGTTACTATTAGGACCAAAAGAAATTTAAATATCTCCACAATGATATGATATTATCGACTTTGCACCAAAGCCCTCATGATTTTGCTTATGGGCTCTCCCCAAAAGACCTTATACCAATGGAGATATCTTTTTCCTTATAAGTTTATGATCTTTCTTATGTATTTTCAATATGGGACTATGTTTGCAACATTGTAACTTCAACAGTTAGTCGACGTCAATCTAGAATAAAACTGTATGGAAAAATATTAAGTTATGAAAAATATATTATAAATAAAGTCATATATGAAATTTAATTACTAATAACACAAAATATTTATAATTCCCTAATAACCCTCAGCACTGTATGACCACATAGTGTTGTTGTCTGCTCTGCCATGATAATATCTGTAAAATAATATTACAACACATCATAATAAAATATACTAATATATATGATAATATTTGGACAAAACAAGATGGAAACATAACTTATTTGATAAACAATAATACTAATATTTAATTCCCATTAATATTTGATTAATCAACATTAAAAGTTTCTAGGCTTTCATCATTAGACTCTGTTAGTTCAACAAGATTCTCACTGCTGGATAATTTTTCATCATCTATCTACTCGTAAGTGACATTAACATCTATAAGTAATTGAGATGTGGATTGGAGTTGTAAATCAATTGAATATCTCTACACTTCGTCATACTAAAATGCACCATGATTTTAAACAATGATAATGTTCGACATTTCTATAATCGAGTGAAACTTCATTTGATAAACAAACAATCATTCACTAAATCTTCTTCTCTTAATAGGATGTTAAAGATAGAAAACTTTACCCGCTTGTACCCTAAAAATAAAAAGTTCAAACTTGTTGAACCATTTGTTTCCATTAATCTCAATTAAATTATAATTTGGATATATTCTAGTACCTGTTCTTGGGATTGGATCACACTATGCACATTTGAATAACACACTTTTTTATAGGTAATGCAGGATATTTAACTTCTATGATTTCGTCAAGTCTATCATAGTAATCAAACTTAGTGTTACTATTATCGATAAATTCTTTAATGTAAACACCAGAAAATTATAGAATGCATATAGAAACAGATACACTCATTGGCTTACTAGAAAACTTGAAAGTAGAAAGTTTCTTTGGATCTATTGGCCGAGTATCATCAAAATTTCTAGAACACTTGTGATGTTTGATTTTTTACATTATTAGAAAAATAATAGGAGCAAAAAGAAGATGCGTCTTCAACCAGATAAGAATTATATATTGACTCTTCAACTATTGATTTGTTACAAACATTATTATTTAATTACCTTAAAAACCGTTCGAATTAATGCATCCATCTGTACTACACTAAATCAACATTCGTGTCTTATGAGGTAAATGTACTGGTAGATGTTTCATTGAATAAAAAAAAACTGAATGAGAATATGCGCTCCAGCTTACATAATATGAGAGGATGTCTATTTTTAGCCAAAGCATATCGATCGTCATAATACACCTCACTATCAAATCTATGAAAAACAAACTCAATTCTATAAGTGGTTGTTAAATATTATTAAGAAGTAGTTCATGGAATGCTATTAGAATAAGTCAATTTAACCGATTCATATCCACACATCGAGTTATATTCGAGGCTTCCTTATCTAGAAATTTGATTTCTTTCAACCAACTACGTAAAGTTTGTTTACCATCTTTGTTAAATATATAAAGAGCCTTTGGAAATTTATTAATTGTTTCATTTTGATCCAACTCTGGTCTGCTGACTAGTATTTTTAATTTCTCATATGATTTTGCAATGTCTTTAGTTCTTCCAGACATATTCATCAAAGTGTTAAAGATATTATTGAATAATTTTTTTTCAACAAACATCAGATATCGATCTAAATTATGTCGAATGAGTAGATACTTTTAATATGGCAGCTCACAAAAAATGTTCCTTTTCTTCCAATCACACTTTTCCTCCCTTAAATAAACCCTAACCCAGCCCGTCTTCTTCGCTCGTCCCCCTTCTCCTTGCGCTCGCCTCAACACCGCCACCGCCTCAACGCCGCCACCGCCTCACGTCGCCTCGCCTCGCCTCGCCTCGCCTCCTCCTTCGCCTCCGCCTCCGCCTCCGCCTCCGCCTCCGCCTCCAGTTAATCGCTGCATCCTCCGCCTTCGCCTCCGCCTCTGCCTCCAGGTTCATCTTCAAATTTATTCTTCTTTCTTTGCACCTTCCTCCTTCCTCCTTCCTTCAGTTGTGCACGCGTGACGCGCAACAATTTCACATGACTCACAATGATGCACGTGAAATTGTTGCGCCTTCGGTGTCGGTGCCGGTCCCGTGTCAGAATGGTAAGTTTCGTGAATTTCGGGCGGCACAGAATGAGATTTCATTCCTTGGTCCTAAGCACCGACTAATCCGTTGAATCGTCTAGGCGCCGCAGAAATAGTGCAGAATACTCATGATTTTTGTTAATTAGGCTTTTAAATTTAAGACCCAATTAAAAAAAGAAATGTAACTCTTTTTTTGTGTCGGTCTTAAGTTTTATAAGCCCTAAATTTTGGCCTAATAAGAAAATCGATTTGTTGACTTGCTCTAGCGGCTAGTACCAAACTTTATTTTCACGTACTGAGTAACCAGAGTTGGAGAAATTAGAACGACTAAAAAAATCCCATTTTGGAGAATTAAAATATAGAATAAATTTTTGATATTTTATTAGTTGTGTAATTTTAAACTCATTTTAAATTTGATATTTTTGTGATAGAGTTATAGAATGTGATTTATTATGTAATTTATGGTGATACCGTAGAATCCGCCTAGTCCCCGTCTAGGCGGCCTAGGCGCTAGACGCTAGTCTGGCGCCCGACTAACGCCTAGCGAATTTTTGAACCTTGGCATTATTATTAAAGTTGGCTAACAAACAACGTTTAAAAATTGAACGTTGTCGATTTTTGAAAGACAACGCTTTTATAACACTTAAAAAGCATTGTCTTTTTTTACCAAAGACAATATTTTTTAATAGATAAGAAAGCGTTATCTATTTTATAATACAACTTTTTAACAAAAAAAATAAAAGTCATTATTTTCTATTTACAAAATTATTGTCTATTATATTTCAATCATGATTGTTTAATTAAACTCTTATAAATAACACCAATTAAAATACTATAAAAGTAATCAATCTTCTTACTATTAAATCATAAATATGAATCCTCACGGGATAGACTAATGGTTAATATATGGATGTTACCATCTTGAGGTTTGGGAGTCAAAACCTGACAAAGTCAGTGTATCCGCCCTTTCCACGCGCTAGCCACAATATCCGGGCTACTACTCTCATGATTTACCTCTTCTGTGTTGGCCCTGAGATAGGTTGGCAGGAGCACTGGGAGTGAACGAATCATCTTTTACCACCACAAATATATCATACAATTCAAATAAAAAATATATAGACATAATACACAAACTTTAGATTCATGTTAAAATCTATATAAAAGCAAAAGTGCTACATACTAGAATAAGAGCATAAATATGCCATCAGTAGTGCTTTCATAACATTCACCATCATGGATGCCTTTCTCATGCCCGACATCCCTAAAGTAAAAGCATAATCCTTTACTGCTATAATCTAAAAATTGTAATGAATAAGTCAAAAGAAAACAGATTTCAGCTCAACGTTAACAAATTCAAGTATTCTATATTTAACCAAAAAAAGCACTAAATTCATATAATTAAATTATATAAGAATTGATTTATAAATCTATACCCTTTAGTCAATATTCAAATTCTCTCTCGAAGTTCGCCAGTTAGGTCTCATTCAAAAAATAAATGAAAGAAACATAAAAAAAAGAGTACCTTTTGAATGGCTCTCCTTTGATCGTCATTCAAATTTTTTTGTAAGCGTATATATGACAGTGCTGGATCTTGACTCAATGTTGCTCTACTGTCAGACCTAGGTGCCTGGTGAATTGAAAAAAATATTAGAAGAGTCTACAATATGAAAGGTAGGGGAAACATGGAATGAGAAAACTAATCACCTCAAGATCAACAATCATCTCCCTCAAACGTCCAAATTGCAAACTTTGAGCAAACAACAGTGCAAGGTTGTATCTGAAGATGGATAAAAAAAATCATGTATCTTTGGGTTTCTATAAAATTCCTTAAATAAAGGACATTGAAAGACAATGCAGTAATAAAATCTAACCAAACTAAACTATACTTGCAACAATTGAAAGCAACATAAAGTAAAGCAATTAACAAAACCTAGATTAATCAAACATAATTACATTCAAATAAAAAAAAAGAACTCAAAGCAATTAAAATAGACAAGACAAACAAGAATTAAGCAAAACAAAATACATGAAATTAAACCTAACTTATAGAAGCATTTTGTCGAACAACTTATAAGCATTATTCAAAATGACATGAGTGCGTGCAATCCTAAAATATGGGAGAATAATTGGTACAAACATTCAACATCCAACACTTGCAAAGGAATAACCAAATACTAGGAAATCAACCCAACACAAAAAGGACATCACCCGAGTTTCGAATGGATCTTGCGGATGGAACTCCTTGCGGATGAGCGGGGACGGATCAAGCTCGTAACCCCGAACTTGATGGTGAAGGGGATGCCCTCTCCTCTTCTAACCCGAAGAGGAGAGTGGAGGTGGATGGAACCGCCGGTGTGGAAAAAGGAATTGCCGGAAGCGACGGGACTGCCCTCTCGTCTTCTAACCCGAAGAGGAGAGGGAAGAGGGCTGCCGGATGACGATGAAGGGCCGATGGAAGGTAGGTGGTATAGATGAAGCTCCGGTTCTCAGTGTTCTAACCCGAAGAGGAATGACCGGAGATGGTGGAGGAATGGAGCTCTCCTCTTCTTAACCCGGAAAAGGAGAGGTGGCGATGAGGAGTTGTGTGGAGTCAGCGGTGATGATTAGGAATTGTAATGGATCGAATTTCGAGTAGAATTTTATATCTTCGTACTCATATTGAATATCCATCTCATATTAATACCTATTAAAAATTTAAATATCTTACATATTAATAAAATTTTTTTATTTCTAATCAATTATTATCATTTAATAAAAAATATATTAGAACTAATATCATATATATATATATATATATATATATATATATATATATATATATATATAAATAGATTAAATATTTATATAATTTATTTTTAACCTAAACCAAAAACAATCAATAAAAATTAAAAAAAATTAATATATATATATATATATTATTTAATTGGATATCTAATATTGATAGTCCCTCTATATCTTCTTCTATTCGGTTGGACGTCGAATCTTCCATTTAGGTCGGAAGAAATTGTCATCCCCAGTGATGATAAGGTGGAGAGGCATATCGCTGTGGGAAGGAGATGGAAAGAAGCAGCGCCGAAAGGGACTCCCAGCTCCTCTTCTTCTAACCCGAAGAGGAGATGGCCGGAGCTCGAGGAAGAAACAATCCAAAAGCTAAGCGAGGATTGGCGTCGGGAAGAGGTGGATGAGGAAGGAGGAGTGCTTGATGGTAGATGGAGGATATGAGATGGTGAAGAGGGCCGGCTGATTGTGGAGAGGAGGAATATGGCCGCCGGCCACCTTGGTGGTGAGGAGGTGGAGGAAGAAGATGAAGGGGTAGCGTTGGCGTCGGGGTGCAGAAGCGTCCCTCCTCCTTGGCGTGAGGAAGCTAGGAGACGTTGAATGCCGTTAGAGATTTTTCTTAGTCCTTGGATCGCTTGGATTGGAATTAACGAATGAGATTCGCGGATGAGGGTGAGGAAATTGGGATCTAAATTATTTTGGAACTTTAAAAAAATAATTAATTAATCAGATCGGATCGGATAATATCGAATTTGAAACGATCAACTCGATTCTATAAAAAAAAAATTCATAGACGACCTGGGTAAATTGAAAAGCTTGCAGCGGACGGTCTAGAAACCTAATATCCCACGATTATGCACCCGATTTGAAAGAAAATTTTTTACAAAATTCGATATGGATTGAATCACGGATACTTAAAAAATAACTCCATGGCTTGGATGAACCGATGTGTTGATCTCAATTAACGGCCTAGATGCTCCAAATTTGATATCTTTTGTTTTTCCTTTTAAATCAAGTCAAACGTGGTCTGATTCGATAAAGATTCATGGCTTTTGAATTTCTACTCAATCAAATTTAAAATATAAAAAATAATATCATAATTAAAAGTTTTATAATTCAATCTAAAATAAATTCCTACTTATAAAACATAATATAAAAAAATATTAAATATTAGAGTCAAAATAATATGAGCTGGTTGCCTAAGGTGGCCTGCACCCCATACGAGAGCTGCCTTGCCTCAAGTTTTTTTTACTACATCTTGCCATAATCTTCTTCCTCCTCTTCCGAAGAGAAATCCAATCTTGCCCTAATTATCCGGAAGGACATTTGGTCATTTTGTCCTGAGATAAATGAGACCTTAAGTTTAGAGAGAAGTTTGTGTATAAGAAATAATTAATATTTTTTAAAAACTGTTATTATAGACAAAAAAAATATTCATAGATAATACTTTTAAAAAATATTATCTTTGGAAAAAAAACATTAATGACAACGATTATTTGAAAAAAAAAAATATTATCTTTAATAAGAAAAATAATATAGACAAAGATTTTTATTAAAATCATTGTGAAAAAAAACCTTTTTGTAAAAAGTATTGTCGTGTAAGTGTTGTATATGAAATTTCTTCTTGTAATAGCTGTAAGTTGTATGATGCTAATATAACTTACCAAAATGAATATTTTTGTCCCGACTGACTAAATGGTTAAAATCTATAGTATTAAAATATTTTCATGCAAGTGAATCACAAGGATAATACATTATACCTCCTTCATACACATGCTCATGATGTTATCTCATGTGGCGAGCTGTTGTGGCAAATACATACAAGCGTTGAAGTCTAGCAGTTAACGGAAAATAATATATTACTTTCCAAGCAATACTTTTCTTCTTCCTCCTTGGTATGCGAGTACGATATATGCTTATAACGACGATGAGTACAAATTCTGTATTCAATTAGTTTGCTATCTTCATTCTAAAATATCATGTTGTTATTTATATAACAATCAATTTTCTTTACAAGCAAACCTAAACATCTAATCAATTTTTTTGTACTGTAGAAACTATAAGTCATTATGTTTTCAGTATGGAACAACTCTGACATCAATTGACATATGTCATCGTAACATTTTTCTAAAAAAATAAATTTTTGCTTTCATATTCAATAATCTTACAGTAACTGATAGTTGGGATGACCAGAATAAATGTCTTCCCAGACTTCTCCTTCACTAGCCTTTAATATTTCATATAGTTGTTGATATTTTATTTATATTGGAATAATCAACTATATTCATGAGATCGGAACCATTGATTGTATTGCAATATCATTAGTTGATGATTCTTCAACAACAGGTGTGCTAGATGACAAACCATCAATTCAACTTTGACAATAAAAATATTTATGATAAATCTATTTTCTAATCGATTGTATATCTAAACTTTGTTCATATATATTATTACCTAATGAGAATACAATTTGAAATATTATTAAAGTTGTACGATTTGAATTAAGTTGTTAAACTTAATTAAATCATTTAAGTTGTTAAATCTAATGAAAACATCATAGCTTAATTCATACCCAAAGTTTTTATTTTAAGTGTATGTTTACGTTTCGATTTCTTCTATTATATATTTGATACTGGTTTTGGGATGATAATTCATACTATAACAAGTCAAATAAGAATACAAAGTAAATAAGTTGCTAAAACTATTAAATTGATAATTGAAAATATAACTTACTTTCCTACGTATTGAACTTGCATTTTAGATAATAAGAAACATCAACTTTCGCTAAATAATCAGGACCTTTAGTTTAAGTCGTCATTTAATGACCAAGAACTTATCGTATGTATTATCCTAAATCACAAGAAATTTATATTTCAGATCAAATAAATAATATATATTATCATGCATTCATTATTCAAGAATCACATAGAGTCTCGGTAACGGTCTTATTTGTAATATTTTGTAATATTTATGTATTATATCTTTCATGTTCCAATCAAAGACAATAAACTCTAAAATTAATATACCAAATAATAAAATAATAAAATGTCTATATCATATTATAGATCAAAATATAAATTAACCTATGTATAAATTCTACCACATAAAATAGCATATATATGTAATGTTAAATAAATTATACCATAAGATGTGGAGCTGGAGATGAGGAGTCAAAGAGGAGCAGCAAAATGCCAGGGTACATGTAAATAAATTATACCAGGGTATAGTTTGATTTGGGGCGGCGGCCGAAGGTCGCCGATGGTGTCCAAGTGATAATCGGACGTGTACATGTAAAATGTCACGTCATGTCATATCATTCACTATGGTTTTCACTCTCCCTAGCATTGCTCTATTTGAAGAGTGAGAATAGTAGTTCGAAAGCATACGTGCACGTTACCGAAATGCAAAACATAAGCATGAGAGAATTCTACCACTGAAAATAAGGCTATAACATTTTTACGAAGAATAATCTCAATAAATTGTGTAAGTATTTCAAGTTGATTTTGATGTGGTCAACCAATTTAAGTTAGGTCCTAATATTTTTATTCCGCTGTCTAAGTGTGCATGAACATAGGAGCGGAGGAAGTTGAGTGTAAGACGCAATGGACGAGAAGGATTGCACAGGGAAGTGAGCCGACAGACTTGGTGCATCCGAGGGGCGTAGAAGCTATGGAAGAGTGCACCGGTAAAGCAAGAAGAACGTGCACGACGTCCGAGAGACAAAAAGTCGGAAGGAAGGACATTTAGGGGCGAAAGACTGGAGTTAGGTTCGGGTGAGCCTAACTTCGGTTGACTAGAAATCACCCAAAGAAAATCCACTGAAATTTGATAAGCATGCTGCTGACCAAAGACTTGTCGGGTGCCCGTTCGGATATGGGCACCCGGGATCTCGGGCGCCTGAGCACTCGGGCGCTCCTGTGCATATAGGCGCCCGATAGTCCATACTTATCATCCAATCTATCGTTTGCGAACGTTGCGCAATGGATAACATCCATGCCACGTGTCAGGCGCCCTGGAGCACTCAGGCGCCCTAATACTGCCACGATAGCAAACGGATAAGTTTGTCCGGGGCTATAAATAAGCCCCTAGAACTCAGTTTCAATTCACTCATTCATCTCAAACATTAGCAAACAAGTTCTGTATATTTTTCATTTCCTTTTCTGAGCTTTTTTTTTAACAGAAAGGCTGACATAGATGTTATGGATGTAATTCTTTCTCTATGAATACATCAATCTTCCTTAAAGGAGTCGAATGAAATAAAAATTTCACGTTCAGTTTTAAATTAGAGACGTTAAAAATAATCAACCAACGTTGACTATAACCCCTAGCCTTCCTTCTCCGCCTGAAGGAGTTTATTCAGGAGATACGAGTTATATTCTGCCTTGGATTAGCAACTTCCCTGATTACAAATCAAGTAAAATTCCGACTGTCTTTTTCTTTTAAGTTTGCTATATTTTTAATGTTATTTATATTTGCGTTAACTAACAAACATCTTTGTTTTAGACGAAACAAAAGATAGAGTTTTCTATTTTCAGGGGCAATTCACCCGCCCTCTTGCCGACCTTCGATCAACGTTAATTGGTATCAGAGCAAGGACGCTCTAGAAGGACTAACCGTCGTATGAAGCAATCTACAAAATAGTCAAACCAGTCATCTACCCACCAATGTTCGAGGGGGAGTTTGCGAATTGGAAACGCAAGATGCAAGTATTTTTCAAAATAGATTTTGATTTATTGTTAATCATGAAAAATGATTTTGCAGTTCCCAAAGTCACCGATGACAAACCCAAAGACAAAAGCCTTTGGACAAAGAAGGAACAGGCAGACTTCGTAGCAAACGGGAAAGTAGAATTTCATCTGCTAACCATTCTACCGTCACAAGAAGTCAATCGAATCGGGACCAACGCATCAGCAAAAGACCTCTGGGAAAAATTCTTAGAGTTGCACAAAGGAACCTCGGAAGCAAAGTTGGCACGACGAGACATCCTTTGAAACGAACTCACCAACCTTCTAAGGAAAAAGGAGAGACGGTGGCCCAGTTGCACGCAAAGATAAAAGAATTGATAACCAGACTCACGAATCTCGAGGAAATGGTAACTAACCGAGATGCTCAAAGGTATGCGTTAAACGCTTCCAAGAACCCCAGAGTGGATGTCTATAATTGATTTTTATTATATCTCCTAGAACATAGAGGTAAGTACTATAGAAAAGTTATTTTGTACTTTGAAATTTCACGAGTCTCGATGTGCAGGAAATGTAAGAAAAATAGACAACATCGCACTAAGCACGAGAAGGATTCAACATGAGAAAGAGTCATCAGAAAATGATGAAAACACAGCGTATATAGTAAGAAAGTCGTCTAAATATTTTAAAACTAAAAAATTAATAAGGTGCAGGATAAGAGGCAAAGGAAAATGTTAGAACGTGGCGCTTGCTAGAGGGGGGCGAATAGTAATTTTCTTGAACTTTCTCTACAAGAACATAGAGGTAAGTACTATAGAAAAGTTATTTTGTACTTTGAAACTTCACGAGTCTCGATGTGCAGGAAATGTAAGAAAAACAGACAACATCGCACTAAGCACGAGAAGGATTCAACATGAGAAAGAGTCATCAGAAAATGATGAAAACACAGCGTATATGGTAAGAAAGTCGACTAAATATTTTAAAACTAAAAATATTAATAAGGTGCAGGATAAGAGGCAAAGGAAAATGTAACACTCAATAATTTTCTGGTATTATTAGGGATTTTTCGGAATTTTATAGCATTTTTTCGGATTAAAAATAAAAAGAAAAAAAATAAGAGGTCGGGTTGGATTTGATCCCGCGACCACAAGGCAAACAAGGCCTTAAGGGCATCCAGGTAACCAACTGGGCTAGGGTATAAAGCACAAAAAAGGATGAAACAAAATAATATTATAATTGATTTAGCCCGTTTCATGAATAGGTATTTAAACTTCCACTTAAGTTGAGTTAAGACCCCATTAGGGCTTGGAGGAGGCCGCGCGAGCTGGGTGGGAGGCTGCGAAAAACAGGGAAGAAAAGGAGAGTTTTCTCCTTCTTCGCTTCTTCCTCTTGAAGTAGAAAACCTAGGGCTTCTTCCATAGGGCTAAGAAGTGGAGTTTTCTTGCAAAGGAAGAGGAAAAGAACCCTACACTAGAAATTTCGAGATACTTAGTGAGTTTTCTTCAAGAAAAGGATAAGTAAATCACTCACCTGCAATAGAAGTAGTTTCGCCATGTATTTCTCGTTGTAGAACTATGTTTTTGATCTAAGTGCATGCTTTAAGATTATGGTTTTTCTTATTTGTGTGTTTTAAGTTCCTAAAGAATACATGTTTTATCATAGAATATGAATTGGAGTAAGTTTTGTGTATGTGACCTAAGTATGACAAGAGTAAGTTCTTGAAAAGTCCCAAAAAGGAGTTTTGGGGTTAAGGGCACGCAAGGTGCTCGATGAAAGTTCCAAGTAAGAAAAGGTAAAGGTATATAGTGCAAGATTTATGAAAAAGAAAGTTAGCTTGATAAATACAAGTATTATGAGTAAGAAAGTATTTTACTTTTGTAAAGTGACATGTACCGGGCAAATGAGAGGCCCACAGAAAGTAAGAAAGAAGCTCTAATAGGGTGCGGTGGCTAGCTACCCCGAAACCTATTAGGGATGCGCGCATTGGTACACTGATACCAGGTACAGTGTCAAGGCCTGAGAATGTTGATTATTATTTTGAAGTATATGAGTATATGTAAGTGTTTTCAGTTTAAGCATATGTTTTGCTATGTATGTTAACATTGTTATGTTACAAGCATGTTAAAGAGCAAGAGCAAGGAAGTTAGTGGTTTTAAGTATGGAAATGCATAAGTAGCAAGTCTCAAAAGAAATTATGAGCATGTTAAATTTGCAAATATTTTAATGCTAGTAAATGTTTTCAAGCATGATTGAGCATGATAAGTATGTGAAAGTTTCCATGTGTAAGTATTTCAAAGTGCATGTGTTTTGAAGCAAACATTATTTGAAAAGAGCATGTTTATCATTGATCGCATGGATTTGTGAGTTAGGATTTACTTACTAAGCAAATCGCTTATTAGTTGCATTTCCTTCTATTGCAGACAAAGGTAAAGAAAAAGCATAAGCTAGGGAGGCGAGCGGAACTTGCATTGATGTTCAGTGGCGGCGGAACCGTGGAAGAGATCGTCGGGTTAAGTCTTGTAGAACATGTGTTTTGGTGTTTTGAATTGGTAGAATGAATGACTTTGTTTAAACCTTGCATAGAGACAAAGTTGGGTACAAACTCTAGTCTAGAGTTCATATATTTTGATAGCTTATTTACTTCCGCAAAGATCCTAATTGCAAGTTTATGAGGTTGTTTTGGGTTGCTAAAATGTTTATAAAACTAGTATAGAGTATAGAAATGAAGTTATTTCTTTATATACATTGAAGGTATGTGAATTGTGGACTTTTGAAACAAATTTCAAGTCTGAAAATGCAGGTTTCAGGCGTGCCAGTCGACTGGTACATAACTAGTCGACTGCCCTATTGAACAGAACCTTCTGTTCGATGCACCAGTCGACTGGCTATATAGCAGTCGACTGGTACCATTAAAAAGAAGTGGTATAGAGCAGCTGGTTAGTGCCTCAGTTTTACAACTATGAGGTCTAAGGGTCAAATCCTTGCAAAGCAAATAAAATGAAAGTTTTTTTAAAAAGGAAAAAAAAATTAGAGCAAGTTAAGGGGAGTCAAGTAGTTATAACCTAAGGCTAATAATAGGGTAAAGTTAAGGTAAAGTAAATGTGGCGCCCGCTTTAAGGAAGAGAGAAAAGTTAGAGAAGGCGGGTCGTCACAGAGTGGTATCAGAGCTAAAGGTTCCACCCTTCCGCCACACTGACATCAAGCATCAATCCTGCCGCCTGCCAAGTAAGAAGTTCATATGTTGTAGTTTTGTATGCTTTTAATTATTGATTGTTAGTATCAGTAATGCATGATGATAAGAAAGTATGTTATTATTATTGCATGCTAATATGTGCATGGAGATAATGAAGTAAGTTAGTAAGAGATAATGAGCTTTTATTTTTGTGTGTTATAGAGTAAGAGGATGCCAAGAGGACGTCCTAGAATTGTCCGAAATGAGGAGCAAGCTCCTAGAGAACAGGAGTCAAAAGAGTCAGTACCACCACCAGACCTTCAAGGAGTGGTGGCCCAGCTTCAGAGGCAACTTGCTGAACAGCAGCAAGTCATTGCCACCTTGATGGCTAACCAGCAGGCCACTAATCAACAGGCCACTTCTGCTACCCCTCCAGTGGCGCCAGTGGCGCAAGTAGCAGCACCAGTAGCGACAGAGATTCCCCCAGTACCTCCGACAAGAGAAGTAAGGCAAGAGGCATATCTGATCCAGTGGCAGAGACTGAAGCCTGAGAATTTTTCTGGCACAAGTGAACCATGGGATGCTCAGGCATGGTTCAAAACAGTGGAGAGTATAATGGAGTTACTGGACTGGCCCGAGGTGGAGAAGATAAAGTGCACATCTTTCTGCCTTACTGGAGATGCTAGGATGTGGTGGGAAAGAGTGAAAGCTAAGAGGAATGTGAATCAGATGACCTGGGCCGACCTTGAGGCAGAATTTCTGGAAGAGTACTTTCACATGAAAGTGACAAACAAGCACTATGATGAATTTACTGAGTTCCGTCAAGGAGATCTAACTGTGGATGAAGCAGTGAAGAAGTTCAATCGATTAGCTCGCTTGTGCCCGGAGTTAGTCAGTACTGAAAAGGAAAGGGTCAGATTAATGCTCAAGATGGTGAGGCCTCAGATAGCTCTGAATGTGGCTGGCGGTGGTAATAGACCGCAAACTTCAGAAGAACTAGTAAGTAGTGCTCTGATCACTGAACACTACTTAAACAGTATGAAGGTCACACGTGTGCAACAACAACAGGCATCAGCCCAGAAGTCCCAAGGAAATCCTCAAAACCAACAAAATTGGAAAGGAAATTCAGGCAAAAGGAAGCAGTGGGATCAGAAGTCTTCTGAGGGCAACAAAGGGGGCACGTCAAGCAAGCAGCTCAAGTATCCCCCTTGCCCAAAGTGTGGGAAGGCACATCCTGGAGTATGTCGTCAGGGCATGAGCGGATGCCATATTTGCGGAGCAGAAGGGCATATGATGAAGGCTTGCCCTAACCGGTCGAGGGTTGGCGGGTGTTATATCTGTGGAGGAGTAGGGCACCTGGCCAAGGCGTGCCCTAAAGCAAAGCCGCCTCCACCACAGCTTCTTCAGTACGGGGGTGGACCTGCTCAGCTGCACCAGATGCAGCCAGTGATGGAGGGATCTTATTACAGTCAGGCGAGGATGGAAGCCCCACCAGCCATGACCAACGCCTGGGTTTTCGCCATCACCAAGGAAGAGGTGGCAAATGCTCCTAACATGGTCACAGGTCGAATACTCACCTCATCTCAATACGCTATTGTGTTATTCGATACTGGGGCAACCCATTCTTTTGTATCCATGCTTTTCTCTAAAAAGCTAGGAATCCCACCAGAAAGTTTGGGTCAGAAATTTTTGACAACCTTACCGTCAGGGGAAGTAATGGCCTCTACTCAGAGGCTAAGGGCAGTACCAATCTGGATTTCCAACCGAGAGCTCTATAGTGACTTGGTAGTCCTTGAGATGAAGGATTACGATGTCATTTTAGGGATGGACTTCTTGAACAAGTATAGTGCTTCTATAGACTGCCGTAAGAGGAAAGTCAAGTTCACACCAGAAGCAGAACCTCCATTTGAGTTTATTGGAGACCCAAAGAAAAAGACAGAAAGGTTCTTATATACCTTACAAGCTCAGAGAATGTTAGAGAATGGGTGCTCTGGTTTTCTAGCTCATATAGTGGATGCAAGTCAAGGAGAAGGATTGAAGAGAGAAGAAGTGAGGGTAGTCTGTGACTATCCCGAGGTGTTTCATGAAGAGTTACCAGGACTCCCTCCCAATCGGGAAATTGAGTTTGAAATTGAGTTGGCCCCAGGAACCAACCCAATTTCGAAGGCACCTTATCGTATGGCGCCAGCAAAACTGAAAGAATTGCAAGAACAGTTGCAAGAGCTGCTTGACAAGGGTTTTATCCGCCCTAGTCATTCACCTTGGGGAGCTCCTGTATTGTTCGTCAAGAAGAAAGATGGATCTATGCGAATGTGCATAGATTATCGAGCTTTGAATAAAGTAACCATCAAGAACAGATATCCTTTGCCAAGGATAGATGATTTATTTGATCAGCTGAAGGGAGCCACAGTGTTCTCCAAGATAGATCTGCGATCAGGTTACCATCAGCTAAGAGTGAAGGAGAGTGATGTACCAAGGACTGCTTTCAGTACAAGATATGGGCACTATGAGTTTGTGGTCATGCCCTTTGGAGTGACAAACGCCCCTGCGATGTTTATGGATCTAATGAATAGAGTGTTCAAGGATTTTCTGGACAAGTTCGTCATTGTCTTTATTGATGATATCCTAGTGTATTCAAAGACTCAAGAAGAACATGTCGAACACTTGAAGATGGTATTGCAAACCTTACATCAGAAGGAGTTGTACGCCAAATTCTCAAAGTGTGAGTTTTGGCTTGACCAGGTGGCATTCCTAGGCCACATCATTTCCAAGGAAGGTATTATGGTAGACCCAGCCAAGATTGAAGCAGTTAGTAACTGGAGTCGACCAAAGAATGCCAGTGAGATCAGAAATTTTCTGGGTTTGGCAGGGTACTACAGAAGGTTTGTGGAGGACTTTTCAAAGATAGCTTCTCCACTTACAGCCCTTACCAGAAAGAATAAGAAGTATGAGTGGACTGAGGACTGTGAGCAGAGCTTCCTTGAGTTGAAGAAGAGACTGACCAGCGCTCCTATCCTTACAGTACCCGAAGGTGATAAGAGCTTTGATATATACAGTGATACATCAAAGCTAGGACTTGGAGCAGTCCTTATGCAAGAAGGTAAAGTCATAGCTTATGTTTCCAGGCAACTCAAGGACTATGAAAAGAATTACCCCACTCATGATCTGGAGTTGGCAGCTGTAGTCTTTGCTCTAAAGATATGGAGGCATTACTTGTATGGAGTGCAGTGTAAGATTTATACAGATCACCAGAGTCTGAAATATTTCTTCACTCAAAAAGACCTCAATATGAGACAGCGAAGGTGGCTTGAGTTAGTGAAGGATTATGACTGTGAGATCCTTTACCACCCTGGTAAGGCAAATAGAATAGCAGATGCACTGAGTAGAAAGACTTGTGCCATTTTGATGTCCTTATCATCATTGGCCCCACCATTACAGAAGGAGATAGTAGATTATGGAGTGGAGATTATTGATGGGCAGCTAGCTCTATTGACACTAGAGTCAACTTTGCTTGAAGAGATACAGAAAGAGCAAGCTGAGGATTCTGATATCCAAAGGATCAAGCAAGAGGTGCAAGAAGAAGAGAGTAAAGAGTTTAGAGTATCTGACAGTGGGATACTCTATTATGGTGACCGTTTGTGTGTCCCCAAGAATGAAGAGCTGAGAAAGAAGATTCTTGAAGAAGCCCATGGAACTCCCTACTCCATGCATCCTGGTTCTACCAAGATGTACCAGGACTTGAAAAGAAGATTTTGGTGGTCCAGAATGAAAAGAGACATAGCTAAGTATGTCAGCACCTGCCTGACATGTCAGAGAGTTAAAGCAGAACACCAGAGATCAGGAGGTGTCCTACAGCCCATTCAGATTCCAGAGTGGAAATGGGAAGATATAGCCATGGATTTCATAGTTGGTTTACCAAAGACAACTAATGGCTATGATGTTATTTGGGTGATAGTAGACAGATTGACCAAGTCTGCCCACTTCTTGGCAATCAGAGTGTCTTGCTCAATTGAAAAGTTAGCCCAATTATATGTGCAGGAAGTGATCCGACTACATGGAGTCCCGAAGACCAATATTTCTGATAGGGATGGTCGTTTCACTTCACACTTTTGGGAGTGCGTACAAACAGTGTTAGGCACCAAACTAAAATTCAGCACAGCTTTCCATCCCCAGACTGATGGACAGACAGAGAGAGTGAATCAGGTTCTAGAAGATATGCTCAGAGCTTGTGCATTGGACTTCAAGGGCAGTTGGTGCAAATATTTATGTTTAGCTGAGTTTGCCTACAACAACAGTTACCAAGCCACTATTAGTATGGCACCCTACGAAGCTCTTTATGGTAGGAAGTGTAGATCTCCCCTCTGTTGGTATGAAGGTAGTGAGAAGAAGAAAATGGGGTCACAGACTGATCTTATAGATGATACCACATAAGCTATAAAGAGCATCCGCCAGAGGATAGAGACTGCTCAAAGTAGGCAGAAGAGCTACGCCGATGTACGCCGTAGGCCGTTAGAGTTTGAAGTTGGGGATACAGTTTTCCTCAAAGTAGCTCCTACGAAGGGTGTGATGAGATTTGGCAAGAAAGGTAAGCTAAGTCCTCGATACATAGGACCGTACCTAGTGACGAAAAGAGTTGGCAAAGTAGCTTATGAGTTGGAGCTACCTCCAGAGATGTCAGCAATACACAATGTGTTTCATGTCTCAATGCTAAAGAAGCATATCTCAGATGCCAACCAAGTGATTGAGCCACAGATGGTACAAGTGCAAGAAGATCTCAGTTATGAAAGTCGACCTATTCAGATAATAGATCGAGCAAATAAGAAGCTGAGGAACAAAGTGGTACCATTAATGAAAGTCTTATGGCTGAATCAGAAGTATGAAGAGGTAACTTGGGAATCAGAAGATAGCATGAGGCAAAGATATCCAGAGCTGTTCTAAGTTCGAGGATGAACTTTTTATAAGGTAGGGAGGATTGTAACACCCAATAATTTTCTGGTATTATTAGGGATTTTTCAGAATTTTATAGTATTTTTCGGATTAAAAATAAAAAGAAAAAAATAAGAGGTCGGGTGAGATTTGATCCCGCGACCACAAGGCAAGCAAGGCCTTAAGGGCATCCAGGTAACCAACTGGGCTAGGGTATCAAGCACAAAAAAAGATGAAACGAAATAATATTATAGTTGATTTAGCCCGTTTCATGAAGAGGTATTTAAACTTCCACTTAAGTTGAGTTAAGACCCCATTAGGGCTTGGAGGAGGCCGCGCGAGCTGGGTGGGAGGCTGCGAAAAACAGGGAAGAAAAGGAGAGTTTTCTCCTCCTTCTTCTTCCTCTTGAAGTAGAAAACCTAGGGCTTCTTCCCTAGGGCTAAGAAGTGGAGTTTTCTTGCAAAGGAAGAGGAAAAGAACCCTACATTAGAAATTTCGAGATACTTAGTGAGTTTTCTTCAAGAAAAGGATAAGTAAATCACTCACCTGCAATAGAAGTAGTTTCGCCATGTATTTCTCGTTGTAGAACTATGTTTTTGATCTAAGTGCATGCTTTAAGATTATGGTTTTTCTTATTTGTGTGTTTTAAGTTCCTAAAGAATACATTGTTTATCATAGAATATGAATTGGAGTAAGTTTTGTGTATGTGACCTAAGTATGACAAGAGTAAGTTCTTGAAAAGTCCCAAAAAGGAGTTTTGGGGTTAAGGGCACGCAAGGTGCTCGATGAAAATTCCAAGTAAGAAAAGGTAAAGATATATAGTGCAAGATTTATGAAAAAGAAAGTTAGCTTAATAAATACAAGTATTATGAGTAAGAAAGTATTTTACTTTTGTAAAGTGACATGTACCGGGCAAATGAGAGGCCCACAGAAAGTAAGAAAGAAGCTCTAATAGGGTGCGGTGGCTAGCTACCCCGAAACCTATTAGGGATGCGCGCATTGGTACACTGATACCAGGTACAGTGTCAAGGCCTGAGAATGTTGATTATTATTTTGAAGTATATGAGTATATGTAAGTGTTTTCAGTTTAAGCATATGTTTTGCTATGTATGTTAACATTGTTATGTTACAAGCATGTTATAGAGCAAGAGCAAGGAAGTTAGTGGTTTTAAGTATGGAAATGCATAAGTAGCAAGTCTCAAAAGAAATTATGAGCATGTTAAATTTGCAAATATTTTAATGCTAGTAAATGTTTTCAAGCATGATTGAGCATGATAAGTATGTGAACGTTTCCATGTGTAAGTATTTCAAAGTGCATGTGTTTTGAAGCAATCATTATTTGAAAAGAGCATGTTTATCATTGATCGCATGGATTTGTGAGTTAGGATTTACTTACTAAGCAAATCGCTTATTAGTTGCATTTCCTTCTATTGCAGACAAAGGTAAAGAAAAAGCATAAGCTAGGGAGCCGAGCGGGACTTGCATTGATGTTTAGTGGCGGCGGGTTAAGTCTTGTAGAATATGTGTTTTGGTGTTTTGAATTGGTAGAATGAATGACTTTGTTTGAACCTTGCATAGAGACAAAGTTGGGTACAAACTCTAGTCTAGAGTTCATATATTTTGATAGCTTATTTACTTCCGCAAAGATCCTAATTGCAAGTTTATGAGGTTGTTTTGGGTTGCTAAAATGTATATAAAACTAGTATAAAGTATAGAAATGAAGTTATTTCTTTATATACATTGAAGGTATGTGAATTGTGGACTTTTGAAACAAATTTCGGGTCTAAAAATGCTAGTTTCAGGCGTGCCAGTCGACTGGTACATAACCAGTCGACTGCCCTATTGAACAGAACCTTCTGTTCGATGCACCAGTCGACTGGCTATATAGCAGTCGACTGGTACCATTAAAAAGAAGTGGTATAGAGCAGCTGGTTAGTGCCTCTAGTTGTAGGTCAAATCCTTGCAAAGCAAATAAAATGAAAGTTTTTTTAAAAAGGAAAAAAAAATTAGAGCAAGTTAAGGGGAGTCAAGTAGTTATAACCTAAGGCTAAGAATAGGGTAAAGTTAAGGTAAAGTAAATGTGGCACCCGCTTTAAGGAAGAGAGAAAAGTTATAGAAGGCGGGTCGTCACAGAAAATGTTAGATCGTGGCGCTTGCTAGAGGGGGTGAATAGCAATTTCTTGAACTTTCTCTACAAGAAGGTTAGCACAATACAAACAATATAATGAAAAATATAAAAACCAATGCTAACACCGAGAGTTTACTTGGTATCCACCTCCGAGAGGTGACTAATCCAAGGATCCACGCGCGACCACACTCTCCACTATGAAAAGCCCTCCTTCAAGGTGGAGAAAACCTTTACAAGGTTGTCTTCTTCCTCTTTACAAGATGGAATAGAAAGCAAGAGGAAGAACTGAGGACTTTTAGCACGAACAACACCTTGGTGCCCTCAAGAACCGTACCTTCCTCGTGCAAAAAGATCACCCTTTAAATAAGAGTAAAGGACAACTCAATAAGTCATCTAGCCCGATACTAGTCGACTGATCCAGCCTTAATTGCTAGCCAACGGCTAACTCTAACGGCTAGTTTTCGGGGTTACCAGTCGACTGCCCCATGGGCAGTCAACTGATGTCTTAGGAAGTTCAGGCAATCGATTGATCTTCCCTCAGTCGATCACCCAGCTTATACAACTATACAAGCAATCTTCCTCACTGCAACGACCCTCCTTCACGTGTGCCTTCAAGTATACTCTCTTGGCTTGCCTCTTGAAGTTCTCTTCCACCGACTATCGTCCCTCGGATGCGCATGCAAGCCCTTGGCTTGCCTTCATGCCACCATTCACGTGTGCCCTTTGAAGTCCACTTCCCGGCTTGCCCTTGGAATTCTCTTCCCTCGGCTCTCGTCCCTCAGATAAGTCCTCCATGTGTGATTCTCCAAGTCCTGCAAACTCAATAACACATATCAAATAACAAGATAACACCCTTACCTTAAGCATATTGACACACACATCAAAACCATAATCTCCCCGATCATTCTTTGCATTATTGTATAACTGGCGATTTCTGTCCTCTTACGCGAGCTTGGTTCCGAGTCCTCCTTGTGCAAGCAAACATATGACAACCCCTTCCTCTCTCGATGCGATCTTGCTGTCGACCCCCCTCCTCACTCAATCGAAGCCGGCGATCTTCTACTCTCTCCCGTGAGTCACCACTGAGCCGATCGCCTCCTTTTCTTCTCCCTGATCCATCGCCGGCAACAGACCTAGGTAAGTTGTACTTTGAATTATGGTAGATCTATAGTTGGCGTTTGATCTGGGTTTGTATCTAGATCATAGAACTTGCGCAGGTTTCAGATTTTGGGCAGTGAGGATGAATGATTCATTTACTTATGTTGAGTGTATTTGCTTACGTTTGGTAAGGGGTAATCAGCCTTGTAATGTAATCAGGATTACATTACAAGATTGATTACCTTGTTTGGTAAGGGGTAATCAGCCTTGTACTGTAATGTAATGTAATCTGCATTAGAAAAGCTAGTAAAAGTGTTGTAATCTGAATTACAATGCCAACAACATGTAATCTGGATTACATTACAGGCTCCATTACATTACAAATTGAATTACATTACCGCTAACCAAACGTAGCCTTAGAGTTGTCCTATTTCGGATTTGTTGTTTACTTGAGTCTCCAATGAGCGTGGAGTTGTGATGTTGATCAGATTGGTCGTCTTGATCTTTTATGCAGATGTCGTCAGATTTTTTATTGGATCAGCAGCTCCCTCGAGGCATGACAATTTATTTGGTATCAGAGCAAGCTTTACGAGTCTTTTCGGATTTGTTCGGAGTCGTTTTCTCGATGTGGTCGAGTTTGGGATTTAACACGATGGGACTTCTCCAGGTGACAGATATTTCCTCTAGTCTCTTGTATTTTTTACCTTATTTCGGTCATGCATCTGTTCTTGTACTCATCTATTAGGTATTTCATGGACTTGATAGATTTCCTAGTGGAATAAAGATAAACAAGAAAAGTGATAGATTGTTTTGTCTAACCTCATCAACCAAGAAAGTCTTCTTTCTCTCCTGTTCCCATGTCTTCGTCTTTGCTATCAATGAGTCCACTAAAGCTATATTTTTGTATTTGTAGTTTCGATTAGATTGTAATCATTCGCCATATAGCCAACTCTTACCTGGAATTTTGGTTCACAATTGCTCTAGCATTTCCTGCACGTTTCAAGGTCTTGTGAGCCTTTTCTAACGGAATAACGTTTTTCATCATGTAAGCACTCATGTTGGAACTAAAATTTTTGTCTATAAAATTTGGTGAGGTGTGATTCTATAGGCATATGTGTTGAATTTATAGATGACCCTACTGTATTCTTCCAACCTGTGTTCTTCTTTACATGAAGCCATCCATTTTTCAACCTTCTCCATTATTTCCTTCTGGCTGCATGCTTCTTCTTTTGCCTTGGATATATGCTCCTCCATTATCACTAGAAATTCATCGTGTCTACAGTGTCAAGGTTACATAAGCTAATGGTCGCTCATGATTTATAGTCTGGGGGAAGATAAGAAATGAGACTTTGCTGTGTAATCTACTACGTTTGCTATAGCAGAAGTTGGAGCTCTTGACTTCTTGTAATCACATGATTAGACAAACGCAAGAGATGATAAAGCTTCACTCCAAAGGGATAAGATTTCTGAGTTGAAGATGCCATCCGCTCAAAGTTCTTCTCTTCATAAGGTTTCAAGCGTGCACGCAAGTAGCTCAAGGAAAGAACAATGTGTGGATGCTGTTTGGGGATCTCAAAATGCTGATGCACTTGTTCTAAAGGAATCTGAAATACAGGGCACATTGGTTGATCAAAACGAATCAACCCCTGAGGTTGATAGCTTCAGGACTGTTGACTCCTTCGAAGGAAGAAATTCTTTCAATGGAGCAAGTCATCCCCTAGAGCCAATGGATACTGATCTGGTGAAATCAGTCTATGTGGCAATTGACCAAGAGAAATCTGATGAGGATTTTTAATGAAAGGAATCTCAAAAAAAAAAAAAAAAAGGGGTCCACTTATTGAAGATCTTTCAATTCGAGGTCCTCCTACAAAAACAAGTGCAGTTGTGTTATCACCAGATAAAAGCTTTCCTAGTGAACTGAATGAATCAGATTCTTTATCTTCTCCATTTTCTATTCCAAAGATATTATTGTGATGAAAAAGAATGCATCTGGGATGCTTCACTTCCCCCAAGTGGTAATGTCAGTCCTCACAGTAGCATCGATAGCACTGGAGTAGTAACTGCAATGAGTATAGTTAACACTATACAAGTACATATAGAAGTGGGATTACTAGTGATGGTATGCTAAGCTCAGAAAGGGCTTGTGAGAGTGCAAAGGGCAGTGTGACAGGGGACTCACTTCAAAGTACTAAAACTAGTGTTAGTAGAGCAAGCGATAGCAGTGGTGTCAATGATGATAGCAGCTGGAGCAATATCACCAGAAGCACAAATAAGCCACATAAGGGAAATGATCCAAGATGGAAGGCTATTCTAGCAATTCTATCTCGAGATGGTGTTTTGGATATGAATCAGTTTCGATTACTCAAACGCCTTGGATGCGGTGATATTGGTAGTGTTTATCTCTCAGAGAGCTCAGCAAGAGACAGAGTTAGTTGGCATCATCAAACGGAGAATGTCCGAGATGCTAGATCGCCAAAAAAGTTATGCTGATCGAAGACAAAGACCTCTGGAGTTTTCCGTGGATGACCATGTGTTTCTTAGAAAAAAAAAGATGAAGGAGTTTGGCCTCAGAGAGGTAGGTTAGCTCCACGATACGTAGGCCATTTTTGGATTTTGGAGAGGACTGGAACAGCGACTTACCGTCTGACACTACCACTGTCACTTGTTGGTGTTCATGATGTGTTCTAGGTTTCCATATTGAGGAGATATGTACCAGATTCAGCTCATATTTTGTCGGATGTATCAGTTCCACTTCAGCCTGACGTGATTTTCGAGGAGATACCTGTGTGAATATTGGAGCACAAGAAGCATCAATTGCGGAACAAGACAATCCGACTGATCAAAGTCGGTTGGCAACACCACTCTGATGAGGAGGCAACTTGGGAGCTCGAGGACACAATCCGAGCTCGCTACTCTCGTCTATTTATTGGAGGTGCGTGTTATATGTTTCTATTTCGTATTATTACTGCTTACGGGGTGTTAGTATTGGTTACGATTTACCAGAGAAATTTGGGGACCAAATTTTTGTTAGTGGAGGAGAATGTTAAATATAGAAACTTCAAGTGTTTAAACACATAAGACCCTGGGATGGAATCAGAATTAGCCTTTTTAAAAGGGTCTTGTTGCAAAAACACCCCATTTACTGATTTTTGGTTTTTATCTTCTCCTCCCCGTCTCTGCGTCGCAGCGTTCATGCGAACTGCCCCTTTTTCTTCTCCTCATCAAGCCGACGCCTTCTTCCTCCTCTTCTTCCTCTCACGCGAGCCCGGTTCCGAGTCCTCCTTGCGCAAGCAAACATATGACAACCCCTTCCCCTCTCGGTGCGATCTTGCTGCCGACCCCCCTCCTCACTCAATCGAAGCCGGCGATCTTCTACTCTCTCCTATGAGTCACCACAGAGCCGATCGCCTCCTTTTCTTCTCCTTGATCCACCGCCGACAACAGACCTAGGTAAGTTGTACTTTGAATTATGGTAGATCTATAGTTGGCATTTGATCTGGGTTTGTATCTAGATCTTAGAACTTGCGCAGGTTTCAGATTTTGGGCAGTGAGGATGAATGATTCATTTCCTTGTGTTGAGTGTATTTGCTTTTAGAGGGATCTGTATTTTCAATTAGAGTTGTCCTATTTCGGATTTGTTGTTTACGTGAGTCTCCATTGAGAGTGGAGTTGTGATGTTGATCAGATTGGTTGTCTTGATCTTTTGTGGATTGGTGTTGTGTTTGGATGCTTTCTAGTGGTTATCCTACTGCTGTGAGGTTGTCGTGTATCATAAAGAATTTTGATTTGGAGTTGTTTGAGGCTGTAGAGTTGGCTGATTGGAATGTATTCATTTTGGGCTATGAAAAGTTGATTTGTTTTGTTGTTCACCTTATTTCCATGAGCTTAATTAGTAGATGAAGGTTAGTTGTGCTCTTGTGGTTGGTGTTGATACACTACTGTGAGTTGAGGTGGAATTAGGGGTAAGTTTGTTAAGCTTATTTTTCCTTGATATCATGCTTTAGTTAAAGTTGGATTAGTGGTTTTCATTAGGATATAAGCTATGGAATTTATGCATTCGATTGAGTTTTGGATCTACTGAAGTTTTACTAAGAGATTGGGGGTTAGCTTGGGTGTACTCATAATGTGAATTTCATTTTGGGTTAAGCGGAGGCTAAACCCAAAACGAACCTAATTATGAGGAACCGACTAATTAAGTAGTTAATGATTTAATATATAGATTAATTAAATGATTTTAATAATTAGGATTAATCCTAATATGGATGGAAATTGATTTTAGCTAGTTACTTTTGTATAATAGCTAAATTAAATAATGTCTGTGATACATGATATTGATTTGGCTAGTTCGCTGCGGATATATTCTGGACCGGGGGGGGGGGTTCTCGTTGCCTACGCGTTACTACATCGGAGACGGGTACTTTCTGATTTATCTCTGTAGATATTTAATATTTCTATGCATGGTTCCTTGTATGGATAGTAGTAGGATTTATCTTCATCCGCCTCTTGGTTATTCTGCTTGGTACTTACTGCTTGACCTTTGACATGCTCGAATTTATTTTCCATACAGTCTCTATGCTCGATACTCTGGTTCTGGAGAGTACACATGTTTATTGATACCTAGCATTTTTGCATGCCTGGTAGGTTATTTGTATACCATGATTTATGTTTCAGACCAGTACATATCATTTTGAGGTTTGTTTGATGGGTGTTAGCGTCATGCACCATCTTTGCATTATTGTATAACTGGCGATCTCTGTGCTCCCTTGTGGTTGAGACGGGTCGTCAGTCAAATCAGGATCTGCACACACTGCCACTCATGGGTTAGTGATACTATCAGGAGGGTGTGTGCAGTTGCCCTATCAAGGCTAAACAGCGTGGTAGCAGACAGGGATCCCTCCTCTTTCCCGTGATACGAGGTAATGAGAGCGGTGCTCTCCCATATGACTTGGGGTAGGAAAGTGTCCTCCGCCATCATCCTGTCCACTCTATCACTCAGGAGCAGTAATGACAGAGTGTGTACAGTTGTTATAACCTACACACTCGACCTCACCCATGACCGGTGACGGTGGCTGACTAGCGTTAGGAGTGACCATATTATTGCATCATGTGCACAATTGCATAGATTGTATTTGTTTATGTTTGTTGCACTTGTTTGAGCTATGTTTACTGCATTTGGATGACAAACACATACAGGAGGGACTTTATTTATTTATGGTCTGGTGACCATTTAGGTTCGGAGATTTATGACCATCATACCCCGTAGGTGAGTTTGATATGGGTATATTGTGCATGTAGGTGCCGATCATATATTCTGACTTTCCCTTTTGAGACTATATCTGCTTGCTTTCATGCTTTGTATACTCGTGAACTCTCTTGGACTCACCTCCGATTGTTCTATTTTTATTTTCAGGTTGAGATATTTGGAGGCGCCAGGAGAGAGCCCAGCAGCCAAAGTCCCCCTTCCGTCGAGACGATCCAGTTTTTGGATTGTCCTCGTGGTAGCTTTGCTTTCCTTTGTTTTTCCTTTTTGGTTTCAGTGGTCTTATATTTGTCTCATACTTGGTGTTTATGTGTTTTGTGTGCTCCGGAGGAGTTTATGACTATATGTTTGTAATGTAAGTCATGCCGACATGCATTTTCATTTGTTGTGATGTATTTTTATTTCCGTTGTGTTATGTTTACCGACCGTCTAGGCCAAGTGTTGGGATGTATACTAAAAGTCTTGCTTTTGTATAAGACATCTACGTTTTAAAAGAGAATCACAAGATCACTATTGCATATTTATATTAGTATATGCATAATGTCTAATACTTTACACTATAGATAACATGGTGTGTGATGTCGTACAGAAGATCATGTTATCAGTTCCTTGTAAAGTATAAGTAGAGGCTCACAACCAAGATGAATTTGGACAAACCATCGGGATGTTTGTAGTGTAATTTGGTGTTGGTTTGTCTTGACCATAGAATTACATTAGTGCACTTTGTGTGCATTGAGCAGGATCGACATAGAAGTGATCCAATTTATATTGACTTTATAATTAGATCAGATCTCAGTATATTATGGAGTACATGCTCTAAATCCCGATATAATAACAAGCACGTGTACTTAATAGTTATTTCTTTGATTTACCAATGGACGAGATTTATTCTGTTAAATCGATAGGCCCGGTAAGTTGGGAAATAATATTATTTATATGGTATACCGTTGATTATAGACGGAAACCGTGCCTGGTGAGTCGGAATGATGATACCCCCTTGATGAGCTCATAAGGTTCATAATGTTAAATCTTGCAAGTGGACTTGTCCAACATGATGATAAAGATAAGTAATACTAATCAAGGAGTTAAATGTTGATTAATTAAAATTGTCAATAATTTAAATTAATCAACGTGCATTCGATATCTTAAACACGGGGAGAAATTGTACTAATAATAGGTGGAGCCCATATGAAAATATGGGGGTTGGTGAGGTAGTTCAATGAAGAGCCTTTAGTGGAATGATTTTTCATTAATGGATCGGGTTTGGATCCATTAGCGGGCCAAGACCCAACTCCTCCTCATGGTCCCTATTGTAGCCCTATAAATACCCCATGGAGTCATGAAACCATTGAGCAAATTTGATCATCCAATTAACCTAATCCTCTCCTCTCCATCTCTCTCCCTCTCCTAAGGTTAGGGCTCCGGCGGTGAAGAAGGAAGAGGAAGCGCTCTTCTCTTCTCCTCTCATCTCTTCTCTCCTCCTGGGGCTCGGGCAAAAAAGCAAGAAGGGGTGGTTGGCCGGAGCGAGCTTGTGAGGGAGAACCGACGATGATACACTCCTTGCTTGGCTGGCGGCGAAAGGTGAAGAAGAAGAGTTCTTCTTCCAAGGTGGCCGGTGGTGGCTGCAAGTGAGGATCTTCCTTGCTTGGTCGGTGGCGCAAGGGAAGAAGGAGGAGAAACTTTCTTCCAAGGTGGTCGGCGCGATCCATCTCTTCGGGTGGGTGGCGGTATAAGGTGAAGAAAGGGGAGGGAGTCTTCTTCTTAGGCAGCCGGCGGCGACTCATCTCCTTGGATGATCGGCGGCGCGAGGTGAAGAAGAAGCAGAGGTCCTCTTCCAAGGTGGTTGGCGGCAACCATCTCCTTGTGGTTGGCCGGCGGTGAGCTAGGGGAAGAGCTAGGGTTTCGGCTAGGTTTTGGTGTGGAGAAGGAGATTGTTTCTCTTCATCTTCACCTTCATCTTCTTCCTTCTACCTTTCGGTGGCCGGTGCAACCCATCCTTAGGGTTAGGGTTCCAGCGGCATTGGTGGAGGTATCCCTAGGGTTTCGACCAAGCTATGGATTGGGGGAGAAGACGCCTTGGTGACTCAGGTTCTTGGTAGATCGTTACCGGCACGATGTCTAAGAGGGGTGAAAGGACCAAAATGGAGTGTCACGAATGGGCCTCAAATTGATTAAGTGTCGAAAACCCACGGCTCACAAAAGAAAAGTGTAGTGTAGGGGTCTCGAGTCGTATTTTTCACAAGGACTAGTAGTAGCTTTGCTTGAAATTAGGCTTAGGGATCTTTTTGGGGTTTTCGATGTAAAATGGGGGGTTTTGGTATTTTAAAACAATTCTTTAAATGCAACAAGAGAGAAAACCAGTGAAGATTCAAAGCTAACAAAATGGGAATATTATGCTAAGTGAAATGAGCTAACGAGCAGATTAAACTAACCATAACAATTAAAGAAAAAACTTAGCTAAAGTTGCATCAAGGAGAAAGTTCAAATTCTTTTTTGGTTTTTCATATAAATCCTAGATTAAAAGGTGAATTCTAAATCTTGCAGCTAACTCAATCAACCGAGCTCTATGAATAAGAACTTAACTAAAATCTATCTCAACAATTAACCAATTACTCAACAGATTTTAATCCTACTTAGCCTAAGCAATTGAAACCTAATTATGAAATTAACTAGAACTTAACAGAATAAAACCGATTCAAATTGGCAGGTTCAAATAGGATTGGGATCTAACCTAAGTATTAAATGCAGCTAAGTAATTTGCAAGAAACAAACAACACTATAAACTAAGAACAGACAACTCTAATTCTTACACTGAATTGAAACTAATTTATGAGGAAAACGAGGCACTTCAATTTAAAAGTAAATCTAATTACAGCTACAAGAATCTATTGACAAAGTAAATTCGGAAACAACTACAGAATTGAACACAAATTAGCTACTCCACTCGAATTCAACCCATCTTCACAAACTACACTTCTTGGCGTCACCCAAGAGCTGGAAATGATCCAGAAATCAGCAACTAGGCTTCTGAAATACTCTGGACTTGGATCTGAACGAATCTGGAGCCTTGAATTTGAGAAACCCTCTCGCACTCAAGATTTCAGAACTCAAAACAGATTTAAAATGGCAACTCCGGAAACACTGATCTAATCCGCTGCGATTTAGCGCGAGGGTGATCGATGAGCTCCGCAAAGCCGTTAGACAACTTCACTGAAGCCGAATCAATCAGCTGTTGTGGCCACAACAACTGAAATCAGACTAATTTCGCCGCAGGAACAGGGCAGTGCACACTCGCCCAAGAAACCCTCGAGAGCGAGATTCCAGGCTGCAGAAGATAGTCCAGATGATGACCTGAGCCTCCTTGATAACTCTGCAGCTTGAAGAAGAAGAAGAACGCGAGATCGGGGCTTGCCGAGAAGGGAAAACGGGAAGTAAGGCAGCGATGAAACAGTGGCGAAGCCACTGTTCACCGTGCCAAAATTTGGCTTTTATACGTGGCTGAACCGGTTCAAATTGGAGTGGGTTTAATTTGGGTTTAGTGGAAATTAGGGATTGGTGAGGATGATTAGGCTTGGGTTTGGTCAGTTAGGTTTCTGGATGTGGGTTAAGTCAAATCTTGGCTTGAGTCCTTGATGAAGCTTGGCTCACACTTGGGCCTTTAATAGGTATCAACTTGAGCAGGTTGGGCCATTGCTTGGTTTTGATCTTCTTCCATAATTAAATCCCAAGCCCAAGACTTTGATCATGAGCCAACTTGGTCCAAATTAATTTCCCTACAAAATCAATTCAAAACAATGAGGAATTTTTTACAATAATTGTAGGAAATTTAACTTGATGGATCAAAATAATTCTTATTCCAAAAACATGATGAAACATGTAACATTAAGAACATAATTTCATGATATGCACCAAATATGAACCCAAATAAGTATGTTAAGTGCTAATCTATCACTCCCCCACACTTATTCTTGTGCGTCCCGCGCAAGTAAACAAAATGAAGAACAACTAATGTTGTACCATACCCTTTAAAACATTCTCAATCATGTTAGAAGAAAATTTGAAAGAAAGTTACCTAGGTTTGCCAAATTTCAAAGACCCAAGTATACATGGATTAATTTCTAGTTCTTGGTCAACAACTCAATGTACTTCCTCTATCATGAATCGATTGAGATGAATTTTCACACGAATCCTTTCAAGGGATTTGTTGGTGGCTCTCAATCTAATTTCTAATTCATGATACAAGTAGAGCTCACTCTAGCTACTCATGGTTCATGCATTTCCATAGGCTTGCTTCTCTTCTACTCTCCACCATCATCCTTGACATTGAAATCACATTCATAAAGGCTTATTTTGAGTTGTAAGGAAATCATGAACTAAAGCAATAAGAATTGAGGTATTAGAAAAGAAATGAAAAGATAAAGAAACGAATAGCTCAGTGTGATGGTGGAAGACATGGGCATAAATAAATGTTTGGTTGATGAATTTTCGCCACACTCCCCTGTTCTTCATTGACTCATCTGAATTTCAGTCCTTCAGCATGTGATTCAGCTCGTTTTGGCACACCAATCTACAGTTCCAATAATTCCAGCAACATCTCTGCAAATTCTGTGTTCAATTCAAAGTTCAGCTGCATAAAATGACCTTCAGACTGCAAAGTTGGCAGTGTTACGGATTGAGTTCAGTAATATGCATTTCTGATTCCTTCTCAGCCCTTTTTATTGAAGGAAAACTCGAAACATCAAATAATAATGTAACCATTCAGTTCTCCATTTGGAATTACTGCTGATTCGACCTTGCAACCAATTCTTGATACACAGCAGTTTTGATTGGCACGCTGCTGATGTGTTCATTTCTGATTTCGTGCTAGATTTGTTGACAAAAGAATAATACAGGTAATCAAATTCTTTGAATTTGTCAGCCAACCAAACTGCTATCATTGTCTCCACTTTATTTTGCTCAGTCACTGTTTTCACAGTATGCAGCCACTGCCCTTTCCTTCCTTTTTGGCACTGATACACTTCAATTCAGACCTTAGCAAGATGTAATTTAACTTACTTCCATAACTCCAACTTCTAAAATACCGATTATAATCCAAACTTCCTTGATCTCAGCTCTGGCACAGATCTCTCATTTCTTTAGTCCAAATTCAATTTGGTACAACAGTTTAGCTCTTCACAGTTTAGCTCTTTAAGTTCACAGAAACTTCCTTCAGATTCTCAACTTAATACTCCACTTCATCAGCCTACTTAATTCCAGCACTCGGTCACAGCAGATCCAATGCAATTTAGAAATCATTCTCAGCTCGATTTCAAAGATTTCACACTGCTTTTTAGCATTCAATTTAGACTAAGCAGAGTGGCCGAAACATCTTCTATCAGCTGCAACTTCAGATGCTTGCAAGTGGATTCTTTGTAGGCACAGATTTTTCTGCATTTGATTCTCTATATATTTTTTTCTTTGCTGTGCCATTTGTTTCCATTTCGAATTCTTAACCGAATTCAATCGTGAGGTTAAACTTCCTTGGTTCCTCAATTATTTTCAATATTTGTCTTTCTTAACTACTTCTTCTTGCTTGATCTTGATACCAAACTCAACCAAATTGGCACATGAAACTTAAACAACAGCTCCTTACTGATTTTCAACCCATTTCGAACTCAGCTTTTCAGCTTCAGATTTCTCAGCTTCAATTTTAAGTTCTATCAGATTTATTTCTGAACTCAGCTTCCTCAATTCTAACTTCCATGCAGCTCTTTTTTGGATCCAAATCATTTCTTATCCAAAGGGGCAGATTTTCAGTTTCTTTTTGGCCTAAACTGCTTTTCTCATTTTGGCTTAGATTTTGTGTCATTTCCTTCCTTCATCTCAGAATTTCTTTATATCAATTGGCATCTAGGATTCAGAATTCAGTTATGTTTTGATCAAATATCAGATTCAAATCAATCCTTGCCGTGAGCTTTGAAAGAATAGCTACCCTCCTTGGCATCAACACTTCAGAATTTTCTTTTTTTTTTTTGCAATGTTTTTTTTTGTTCCACTCTTAAATACTATACAGCAATGTTCGGATTCAACCTCAGTTCTTCAGCTCCATGTCATTTCAGTAGCTCCCGAATGCAGCACTCTGCAGCATCCAAAATATCAGAAAGTTCCATTAATGCTGCAGAAAACAGCATACCCGAACCCTTTTCAACAAAGAACAGATTATTTCAATCTGAAAGTTGCTGCAAATTCAGCAAACTTTCTGTGTTGTCCAGCAGCTTTCAGTAGACCACAAATCAAAGCACCAAAACAAGCAATCCCTTGCGTGCCAATTGGCACAGCACAGTCCTTCCCAAACCAAAACTGGAAGCACCACAGTTCAAATGTAGCCAAGCTTCAACCTACTTTCAGAGCTTCAAAAAGCTGTCAGCAATTTACAGTAAACCAGTTGCATCACTACTGCTGACAGGAGCTAATTTCAGCAACAAAAACGCCCCTAATGTAGCCCCTCTCCTCTATTATCCAAGGTATAACACCCTCAGCAAATGCAGTGATAGGTAGCATTGTAAATGGGAAGCTAAACAGAATTTTTACATAGCATCAACATCTTCACGTCATTGGCAATTTGAATTTGTCAACAATTCGAAATCTGCTCCAAATAATTCTGAAATTTCAGTAATCTCTGAATACCAAATGAAACAATTTCAGAGCTCCTTAATACACTTAAAACAGTATGCCAAAATTAAAACAAATCCAATTAGATCCAATCCAATGATGTTTTCAGAACAACTCAGTAGATTTCCAAGCCAACTTGTTGTGCAGTAATTTCTTAGCTTCAACTCAAGTAGTTTATGGTAATGGACAGCAATAAGGTGTCATAAAGAATTCTGCATTCTGCATTCACTTCTTCTTATTCAGAATTTAGGACAGTTGGTATCCTTGATTAGCTGAGTTGGATTCGCTTGACATGATTAAGAAGACATAAATAAAATTCCTGCATAGCATCAATAACTCCACAGCTTTGATACTGCACTTTACAGCTTAATAGCAATTGTTTACAGCAACTTAGTTCTTCAGCATTTGTATCAGAATTTCAGTCACTAAAAATTACTACAGTTTACCAAAATCAGTTCAACTGCTCCTTAAGAAATGAGGTATGGAAATAATAGAGTTGCTGTATTGAATTTCAGCAATTACTTCAATGATCCTGCGCAGCTAACAAGCTTCCACATACATCATCTTGACACAAACAGTTTCGGGTCATTCTGCACAACAGCTTTTGGGGCACCTCCTTAACATGAAAACTTGATCATTCAAAGAATCCAAACCAACCACAACCTCCCCCACACTCAAATCTTTGTCCGTCCCGGGCAAAACATCATCAATTAACACACATGAATGCCCATATCCAGAAAAATATGTGAAAGAAATTTGCTATGAGGATAAAATTGAATATAAAGAATAAAGAAAGTTGATGATTTGCAAGGAACAAATAGGAATTTGTGTGGAGGAAGAAGAACAAAATAATTCACCTTCATGAGTATGATTCAATTCATAGAATTATGGCTTTGAAAGAGTTAAAGCAAATTCTAGATTTGCAATCATATGAGTGCATCACACAAGTAAAGTTCAATCCTCACTAGGTATAAAATCTTCATCTCAATTTTCATCAATCTAGAGTCCATTAATCGAGTTATTACTCAAGCATTCAAAATTGTCATCCATGCACTTGAATCTCTTAACTCAACAAGCAAAAGTTAACTAACTTTCAAAACCCTCTAAAATGATATAGAGAAGTATAAGGAGGTGGTTACACTTTATTCCATTAACCAAGACTTCTAGCTAAATGACATAACCAAAACTAAGTGCTAATATTCACAATTAAGATTTATTAGAACTTGAAAAGGAAAGCTAGATAATGCAAAAGTAGGAATGAGGTTTATTTGAACTCCAAATGTATGATTGCCGAAATGAAAACTAGTACTAGTATTCACAATGAAAATTTATTTTAATTCGAAACTCAACACTTAATGAAGCAAAACATTACTGTGAACTAAACATTTATTATTGTCAAAATAAAGGGAATGGTATTTACAATAGAAAGCGTAATGATGAATAAATTTCCATAAAACTAAATGATTAAATCTAAGCATGGTATTTACATGAAGAATTTTATTTGAACTTTTAAAGTAGCTATTTAAGAAAATTAATTGCGCATGCAAACTAAAATTTATTAGTGCAATAAGGAAATGATATCTACAAAGAAAAATAAGTGCAAAATTTAGTGAACTCCCCTTTCAAGTTGGGTAGGTGGCATCTCTAGAGTCCACTCCATCCACCTCTAGCTCCTTTATCTCTTCATGGAATTTCTTGAGCCGGTGGCCATTAATCTTGTACACTTGGCTTGTAGCCTCCTCTTGAATCTCTACCACTCCATAGGGAAAAACATTAGTTACAAAAAATGGACCCTCTCATCTTGACCTCAACTTACCTTTGATCAATTTGAGTCTTGACTTGTATAATAGCACTTTGTCACCAATTTGAAATTCTTTGTTCACAATGTGCTTATCATGAAATTTCTTAGTCTTCTCCTTGTAGATCCTTGAATTTTCAAATGCTTCCAACCGGATTTCTTCAAGTTCTTGAAGATGCAACTTCCTTTCTTCTCCCACCTTAGTAGCATCAAAATTGCAAGCTTTAACTGCCCAGTACGCCTTATGCTCAATCTCTACAGGTAAGTGGCATGATTTCCCATACACAAGTCGATAAGGTGACATTCCAATGGGTGTCTTGTAAGCAGTGCGATATGCCCATAGTGCATCTTCAAGCCTTTTGCTCCAATCCTTTCTATTAGGTCCACGGTCTTTTCCAAAATTGATTTGACTTCTCTATTTGAACACCTCGGCTTGTCCATTTGTTTGGGGGTGATAAGCAGTAGAAACCTTATGTACAACCCCGTACTTATTAAGAAGAGCCTTCATGTGCTTATTGCAAAAATGGGATCCTTGGTCACTTATGATCGCTCTTGGTATTCCAAACCTGCAAAAAATGTGTGACCTGACAAAACTCACAACAACAGATGAATCATCAGTCCTGGTGGGAATGACCTCCACCCATTTTGAAACATAATCAACAGCTAAAAGAATATAAAAAATCCAAAGAAGCAGGAAATGGTCCCATAAAATCTATACCCCACACATCAAATATCTCACAAAATAAAATAGTTTGTTGAGGCATTTCATTTCTAGCACTTATGTTTCCTGTTCTTTGACATCTATCACAACATTTACAAAACCTATATGAATCTCTGAACAGGATGGGCCAGTACAATCCACATTCTAAAATTTTTCTAGCAGTTCTTTGTGGCCCAAAATGCCCACCACATGCTGAAGAATGACAAAAAGTGAGTACAGAATGAAACTCATGATTTGGTACACATCTCCTAATGATTTGATCACTACAAAATTTCCACAAGTAAGGATCATCCCACACATAATATTTTGCATCACTTTTAAACTTATCCTTTTGAGCTTTCGAAAAGTGTGTAGGAAAAACATGAGCTACAAGAAAATTCACTAAGTCTGCATACCAAGGTGACTCACCATGCAGCTGTAAAAGCTGCTCGTCTCTGAAATCATCATCTATGGCCGTGGGATCTCCATCTCCCTCCAATCTGCTCAAGTGGTCTGCTACTAAATTTTCCTTGCCACTCCTGTCCCGTATCTCCAAGTCAAACTCCTGTAGTAGTAGCATCCATCTAATAAGCCTTGGCTTCGCATCTGGCTTCTTCAGGAGGTACTTCAGTGCTGCATGATCAGAAAACACAACAACATGAGAACACAATAAATATGATCTGAATTTATCTAAAGCAAAAACAATGGAGAGAAGCTCCTTTTCTGTGGTGGTGTAATTGGCTTGGGCTGAATCCAAGGTCTTTGAGGCATAAGAAATAACATATGGTGCCCCATCTACTCTCTGTGCAAGTACAGCTCCTACTGCATGGTTCTTCTGTAATATCTGCAACAACAGTATCAGAAAAATTAGGACCACTAATAACACTATCATCACAAAATAAAAGGCTAGAATGGTCCTGTGGAGCTTCAGTTTCTTCTGCTGGAGCTGAAAAATTTGGAATTGGATTTTGAATAGGAGTCTCCGGAGGAATGCATGCTGTAGGTGCCCAAACTTTAATGTATTCTTCTTCTTCTTCTATCACATTTGCAAGATTACTTGAAGAAGGACTTGACCATACACTAGGGTCACCTTGAACTGATATAAAACCAACTCCGGGGCTCTCAGAATCAAGAGTTGCTTGAGAATATAATTGTCCTGATTCTTGGGCTAGCCTTTGTTTCACTTGATCAACTAATTTTGCAATGCGTTGTAGTTGTTGTTGATTTTGCTCTTGTTGTTGTTGTAACATCTCCATCATCCTTTGTTGTTGAGCCTCACTCCAATCAGGATCATCAAAGCCTCCTTGGTTAGTGTGGAACCCCTGTTGGTCTTGAAATGGAAAATAGGGCTGCTGAAGTCCAGGAGGAGGCTGTGCATGCTGAAATGGAAACTGTTGGGGCTGCTCAAATGGATGAAATGACTGATTAAATTGCTGAATATTTGGTTCACAAGTTGGTGGAGATGGCTGAAAACTGTAGCCCTGAAAATCTTGGATCTGAGGTTGAAATTGTGGTGATGAAAACTCAAATTGAGTGGGCTGAAAATTCTGGTTTTGTTGTTGGAAATTCTGAAATGGTGGCTGCCCATGCTGAATTTGTGGCTGGAAATTTGGCTGAAATTGATGAAATGATGGCTGCCCAATCTGAAAATTCTGGAATAATGGCTGAATTGGCTGAAAATTCGGTTGAAATGGTTGTGGTGGCTGAAATTGTTGACATGGTAGCTGAAATTGCTGAATTTGTTGATCGAAACTCTGAAATTGTGGCTGCCCTTCCTGAAATTGTTGGAAATTTGCTTGACTTGGCTGCTGAAATTGGAAGGGCTGACTTGGCTGACCATTAGGCTGAAAAAACTGATTTGGTTGTTGATTTTGTTGGAATTGTTGACACGGCTGCTGGTAAGTAGATGGAAACATTCTGAACTGGCAGTCCTGTCACAAAACAAACAAGAAA